>CAKNWT010312835.1:0-15980 GCA_932066315.1 Andricus coriarius | reverse complement strand
AATCGCATTCGATAAAATTGAAACATATTAGAACTCTCGCATTAACACGCATTCAACGCGAAATCTTTCACTTCGTATTCACACGTATTCAAGATTTAGACGTTATATGCGCACTCTCGCATTAAAAAGTATTGGGCTACGGTCCCAATCCGAGGTTGTCGCAAAGCAGATTTCCGGAGAACATCTCGTGAATGCGAAGCAATACTTTTTAATTTGACGTTTTTTGCAGGGTACGTTAAGTGCGTCGGCGCGCACTTGTAAAAGCGCTTGTAAATTGTAGGAGATATTACTTGTAATTACAAGTGGACGGAAAACTCTTGTGAAACACAAAATACAAGAACTTGTATTTACAAGCTAGTAATATAGTAACTTGTAACTTGTGAACTTGTAATTTTTATGAAATAGGCCCCTGGTTACTTCGCTCGATCTGAATTCTGCTAATCAGCTTTTAGAACGCCTAGGGACATTTCTCTCTTCGCGCAAATGACTGGAAAGTTGGCCATTTCACAAAACGTTCGCGTTTTACGATATCAGTATCTCCATGTAGAAACCCCTTTAACGACATCGACATAGGATATCGTAAAGTTTTCGTAAAGATGTCGTAACGATGTCGTAAAGACGTCGTCAAATTTGGTGCCCACTGGGTAATTTTCCACAAGCGTCAGAAAAAACGTTTGACCTTTGAAAACACTTTCTATGTCGTAAAATGTGCCATGTCATGCAGAATGCCACGTCTTGTTTGTCATAATCTCTTTATGGAGCTGGTAGAAAAGTTTTTGTTGGCTAGTTTTCAGTGGAATTTTCGAAAATACGCAAGGACCCAGTGTGCACCAAATTTGAAGACGTCTTTACGACATTCTTACGACATCCTATGTCCATGTCGTTAAGGTGTCTTTACTGTATCCCCAGTGGGCACCAAATTTGACGAAGTCTTTACAACATCTTTACGACAACCTTACGACTTTCTATGTCCATGTCCTTAAGGTGTCTCTGCGATATCGTAAAGACATCGTCAGATCGTACGACGTCTTTACGATATCGTAAACGCACCTTGGCGAAATGGATATAGGATGTCGTAAAGTTGTTGTAAAGACGTCCGCAAATTTGGTGCCCACTGGGTCGTAAAGCCATCGTCAGATCCTACGACGTCTTTTCGATATCGTAAAGACACCTTAACGACGTGGACATAGGATGTCATAAATATGTCGTGACGATGTCGTAAAGACGTCGCCAAATTTTGTGCCCACTGGAGCGTTATCAGACAAACGTCTGTTAGTTCTCCCCCATACGAAGTTAAATTACTACAGGTATTAATTAATTAATAAATATATTGTTACATACAGAGAAGTATTAGGGAAGTCGATAATAATAATTATAAATTTCCTAACATTTTTCTTTATGTTAAAAATATTAATAAATTAGAAATGATATACGCGACACTCACTGTGAAAAAATGCAAGTAAATAATTACATGTAGGATTGCCAGTGCAAACTATTGGTCTAGTGGAATATTTATTAACATTGGTTTATTAATTTTCAATTATTTGAACAAATGGAATTTGTTTAACTAATTTTTTTCCGATTTTTTAAAATAATAATTATTACGATTTCTTCAGTGGAATATTGATCAATGCTGGTTAATTTATTATTAATTGTTTAAACAAATTCCATTTGCCTAAATAATCTTTTTTCAAAAATTCTTTTTTTTATGCAAAGTATTACCATATTATCGTTAAGTGACATAAATTTATTTTCAAATATTTTCCAATCGTTGAGGTAATAAATTATTATTTATTTTCAACAACTTTTAATTTGTTTCAACAATATTTTTTCACAAAATTGGTTAGTTTTTCTTTTTTGCTATTGATATTAAAACTTCTGATTGTGGGAAACAATAATTAAACTTTCTAACCTCCAAATCTGGCAACTAGCACTACTTTTACAAAAATAATAGATCGCATAAATATGCGAATATATATAATATTACTTTCCCAATGAAGATAATAATTTGTCCAAATACCTTTTTCGAAAAACAAGGATATTGAAGTACTCTATGTCATATTTTTAATCCGATAGGTCTACTGTCATAGACAGATAAATTCAAAACTCAACTCCGATAAAACCGTTTAATAAACTCGAGCAAAAGTTTTTTTCCCTACCCTACTAAAAAAAAGTCAGGAATCGTCAGAAAAAAAGTCAGGACTTCTGACCATTTCTGACCACTTTTGTTACGTTTCTCGACAGAAATCGTCAGAAAAAGTCAGAATTCATGAGAAATGTTCAGAACTCGTCAGAGCTTGGGTCCGAAGGATAAACCTTTTATTAGATGCCCAAGAATAGAATGCCATAAAACCTAATCCCTTTTATATTTCCTAAGTTATTTTATATTATGTATTTATATTTATTTATGCATATTCTCTTTTTACTTATATTTAATCATTAATATTTATATGTATATGTATATATACATATTAAATGACTCTGAAGGTGAATCTGAAAATTTTGTCCGTTTTGACGTATCTCTTTCTCTTTACAAGATACATTATATTTATCCTAATTTTCAATTTTGTAGGAAAATCTTTAGGTATCTGAAATCGTTGAAACCCGTAGATTCTGAATTTCTAACTTTTGAATCTGTATATGCAACAATGAAAAAAAAATTATTTTCAATTTTTAATCCTTTTGGGTTGGGCTACCTGCGGTCCTAGCCGATGAGCTACCTGATATGATGTGAATTAGCATATCTTCAGAAATAGTCAGACTCGTCAGGAATGGTCAGGATGTTCAGGAATCGTCAGAACTTCTGACCATTTGTGACGATTCCTGACTTTTTTTTAGTAGGGTAAATCGAGATTTTATCAGTCTTCCTACAGACACTCTCGTTATGTGACAGTTAAACTCTTATTTTCATGATAAATTTATTTATTTTCAATCGCATGTAAACAAGCGGAATACTTCCCTAAGGAATTGCCACTTTTAGGGAACAGATGGCGCCAGGCTGTTTTCGCGGCCGTGCCCAATACCGAAACTATACAAGATGTAAACGTAACCTGCATTCTACATACCGGCCAACAAGTTCTTGCTTTTTCTCTTTGGTACATTGTTTTCTGCACTGCAATCACCTTTTCAACTGGCAAATACTGTTTTCGGCCACCTTTTTATGCTGTAATTCTACACCTGGCACATTCTTTTCATTAAATTTTACATTAAAATTTGGTATCACAAACTACATTTCAACGAAAATATGTCCGAACCCTTTAAATGCCCGCTAAGTATCATGGCGGTGCCTAAGCACCTCTGTCCGTCCGACCGGTGTAGGCAGAAAATCCATACCCAGGTGCGAAATTCGGTCGGATGCCAGGGATTGACTATCGGCCCAAAGTCGGCCCTACTTTGATAACCGATCTACGGTAACCAGAGTTGGACCGACTAAGGTGTTTTCAAGCTGCCATGGTCTCACCGACGTTGGCAACCGACGTCGCCCGTGGGCGAAAAGCCGACTGTCGGCCCAACTTTGGGGCCAACTTTGGGCAGCGGGTTAGCCACAAGTCACCTTGGTGCACCCGATGGTCGGTCAAACCTTGGCCCAAATATGGGCCGACCGTCGAACAAACGCTGGTTCATGGTTTCAAAAAGACCGTTGTAAAATAGCCTACAACACGAAAAAACCAAATATTACACGAAGAAAGATTATTTAAAGTGGGCGCCAAGTCAGAAAAAAAATGTTTAAAAAAATTGTTTAAAAAAGTTTGAAAAAAATGTTTGAAAACAAATTGTTTAAAGCAATTTTTTAATAAGGAATTTTTGAAAAAAAAATGTTAGAAAAAAAATAGTATCGTAATAGTAACTGTAGCCCGGGGCTACGAAACCTTAAAACTTGTAATGGACTTAAAGTATTTATTTAAAAGTTATTTCACTTATATTCACTTTAACAGTTAATTTATTTTACATCTAAATGATGTCGCATAATAATAAAATAATTATTGAGAAAAAAAGAGTTTAAAAAAAATTGTTAATTTCAACTGCTTTGAGCTGTGGCTTATGAGGATGGTTTTTTCATTGACTTTCAATTCTGTAGGTATAGAGTAATGGGTAAGACTCCCGCCTGCTAGGCGATAGATTCAGGTATAGATGTGGAATCAAAGCCCCGTAGCGATAGAAATTTTATTTGTAATATAATGTATAAAATCTAATATATGTATTCATTCTAAGCAGGGCCATCAACATTTATAGTCAAAATACTCGCAATCAATTATTATTAATTTTTTGAATACCTTGAACCTTCAAAAATCAAAGTCGGCCCCACATTGTTGTCCAAGGTTGGGCCGACGTCAACTTAATAGATGGCCCATATATGGAACCAAATGTCGGGCCGACGTTAAGAAGTCAAAGGCGGTTGACCGTTATCATTTAGCTGGTTGGTCCGACCAGTGGCGCACAAAGTTGGACCGACCGTGCGACGGTTGGCCTGACCATGGGCCAACAATCAATTCGCACCTTGGTAAGAGTAAAAGAGATAGAGAGCGGAAAATTGGTCAAACAGTACTCTCTATCTCTTTTACTCTTGTAACTTTTCTGCCTGCATCGGTCGGACGGACGGAGGTATAAATGCACCATATAAATGAAAATGTCTATTCGCTCTGAACTCGCTCTGAGCTCGAAGGGTAGCTCAACCAATGAAATTTATGAGATTGCAGGGCCGTCAGATTCAGTGGCGTAGCCAGGTGGGTGGCTAACGGGCTGAAGCCCCCCCCCCCTTGCGGAAATTTCCTAATCACATCTTTTATACACTGGAAAACTTCATTTTATTTACAACAGCTTGTGTCTATGTTCTGACAGCTCTGTTATTTTCCATAAATGTTAATGAAAAAGAGGGATTGTATAGAGTATAGGCATTAGACACCATAATAAACTGCCCAGTGGACACAAAATTTGGCGACGTCTTTACGACATCTTTACGACGACCTTACGATATCCTATGTTCATGTCGTTAAGGTGTCTACGACATCGTAAAGACATCGTCAAGACATCGTCGGATCGTACGACGTCTTTACGAGACCGTAAACACACCTTAATGACATAGAGCTCCCAAGTATCTCTGGTGGGACGCACGTGGCGCCGCCTGATGTTTTTTTTTTTAAACGGGTAGGTGAGTTAAGCTCAAGGCCTATATGTGGCTGTATATAAACAGATGAGAAATAAAAATGAAATAATACATAAAATACATAATAAAAAATGGTAATTTTAATTCAAAGTGGCTTTCAAGCAATAAAACTTGAAAATTTCAAAGCGTTTTGACTATTTTAGGATAAAGAATTTTCTAGAATTTCAGAACATATGAAACAATTTTTCAGGACCTATAAGGTTTTAAGGTATTTTTAAAGATATCACAAGATTTTATAAAATTTCCGAGGATTTAAATGGTTTTAAAGGATTTTAAAGCTCTCAATATATTTTAATACATTTTCCAGGATGTCAGGAAATCTTATCACAGAATTTCAGGGGATTTTGTAATATTTTAGTGGATTTCACAGAATTTATTCACGAGAAGTGAGGTATTTTGTAGGGTTTCAAAGATTTGAAGCAATTCTTATAAATTTACTCAATTTTACTGCATTCAATGAATTTTTTCGAATTTTAAAAATTTTCTATTTAATTGATCCTGAGGATCAATTGATAAGATGATCAAAGGATTGAAATATTTCAATGTATTTTTTCAAATTCTTTGGCAATTTCACAAGCTTTAAAAAATGTAAAAGAATTTTAAAAGATCGAAAGGATTTAAAATATTTTCGGTTATTTTAACAGATTACAAGTAATTTTTAATTGATTTCATTCACTTAATGGGATTTGAAATATTTTCGAGTATTTTAAAAGATTCCCAGGCATTTTGAAGAGCTTTATACAATTTCAAGGCATTTTCAAGGGTTTTAATCATTGTAAGAGATTTAAACAAATTTGCATGCGGTTTTAAAGAATTTCATAGAAGTTTGGAAGGATTTTACAGGACCTATAAGGTTTTAAGATATTTTAACAGATTCTAAGGGATTTTATAAGATTTCCTAAGAATTTCAAAGAATTTTAGAAGCTCCCACGGTATTTTAATTATTTGTTAGGATTTCTAAAAATATCAAATGTTATAGAAATTCACGGAGTATAATAATATTTTAATGGATTTCAAAGAATTTATTCACCAGAAGTGACGGATATTTAGTAGGGTTTCAAACAGGGACCCGTCGGAAACTTTCGTTTCGTTACGTTATCCGAAAATTACAGAATCCTTTGTTTTCTTTTCGTTAAGTTTTCACAGATTGGAACAAAATTGAAAACGAAATTGTTATAACTTCATATTTTACCAGTCTGCCTTTTAATATTTACATAAGATGCACAAGGATTCGTCTACAATATTTTTTTAAATTACGCGTAATTGAACAATTTCGTTACAATTTCGTTATTTTGAATAACGTAACCTAAGCAGTATAGAAACAGAACGGAAATCACGAAAGTATTTTGTTTCGTTTCGGTCGGGTTCCTGGTTTCAAAGATTTCAAGATATTTTCAAATATTTTTTGCAATACATTTGGAATTCGCCCTGAATTCTCATAAACTATTTGAAGTCTTTTAACTCACCTTAAATTCTTAGATATTTCATAAAATTCTTTCAAGTTCTCTTTGATTTTTCTAAACTCATTTCAAATTTAATTCAATAAATGTTTTTCATATTTTTTAATTGTTTGCAATTCACTTGATTGCTTTTTTAAATCTAGCTTTTAGTTTTTGAGTTATAAAATATTTAAGATGGACCAATCAGGAGCGCCATAGAAGCAGTAGAGTGTCCTAAAAAAAAACGCAATGGTCTTTTTTTATGACGCACCCCCTAAACTCGTTCTATTTGGTGAAAAAATAAATGCATATTTTTCTTTTCTTTTTAAAATAATTCTAAACCGTGGTCCTGGGGCCTTAAAGTGTCCCAAAATGATTAAAATGATTAATTATTGTTAATTGTTGTAAATATAATCATAGTTTCCAGGGAATGCAACTGATAGTACCATAAGCTCAGGAAAAAAAAGTTGACCCAATTAGACCAAAAATACTACCCCTTGTTTTCAAAAACTACGCTTTATAGGGGTTTAAATATTATATCTTGAATTTTAAAGAATTTCTGCGTTATTCATTGGATTTCTTGGTACGTAAATGACTTAACAAGATACAGGAAAACGACAATTTTTTTCACAAAAAATTACCCTTATAATAAAAAGAGGATCCTTCTTAACTTCAATAACATGCTGAACTGACGAAATTGAATTAAATTTAACTTCAGGTATTTAATTTCTAGTAATTGGAAAAAATGCTATACTTTAATTTGATTTCGCCAGTTCAGCATGTTATTGAAGTTAAGAAGGATCCTCTTTTTATTATACGGGTAAATTTCTTTGAGAAAATAATTTGTCATTTTCCTGTATCTTGTTAAGTCATTTACGTACAAAGGAATCCAATGAATAACGCATAAATTCTTTAAAATTCAAGATATAATATTTTAACACCTATAAAGGGTAGTTTTTGAAACCAAGGGGTAGTATTTTTGGGTCTAATTGGGTAAAGTTTTTTTTCTAAACGTATGGTACCACCAGTTGCATTCCCTGGCAAAAAATTATTATATTTACGAAAATTAACAATAATGAATCATTTTGATCATTTTGGGACACTTTAAGGCCCCAGGACCACGGTTTAAAATTATTTTAAAAAGAAAAGAAAAATATGCACTAATTTTTTCACCAAACAAAATAAGTTCAAGGGCTGCGTCATCAAAA
The DNA here is from genome assembly GCA_932066315.1 of Andricus coriarius. NCBI lineage: Eukaryota > Metazoa > Arthropoda > Insecta > Hymenoptera > Cynipidae > Andricus > Andricus coriarius. Next base: position 8,169 of record CAKNWT010312835.1, on the reverse strand, counting down.
AAAAGAACATTGGGTTTTTTTAGGACACCGTAATAAGCAGTCGCGTATGCGGGAGCGGGATTCCAACGCAGTGTTATCGAAGCGAGCTCAGAGGTGGGGTTAGCGACGAGAGAACACTACGTTGGACTCCCGTTCACGCACACACGACTATTTATACGGCGTTCCTGATTGGTCCAGCTTAAACATTTTATAACTCAAAAACTAAAAGTTCAACTGATTTTTGGAAAAGAAATTTTCGTTTTATTTGGTTTATTTTTATACAGCTATATAAGTCCGGACACTTGAGTCTGGGACACCCTGTATAGACACAGGATGTCGTAAAGTTGTCGCAAAGATGTTGTACCGATGCCGTAAAGACGTCGTTAAATTTTGTGCCCACTGAGTGGTGTCTATTCTTCATGTTACCTGCGAAAATGAAGACAGTAAACTGTAGATTTTCACATTTAAAATTAAGTAAACTCAAAGGCCAACGCCATAAAACAAGATTTTAGCACAGCTAAAATTCAATTATAAAGGCTCTTTTACACCTTTCGTCAATCGGTCGTCGACCGACCAACATATCGGAATATCCATTCACACCTTCGGAAAATTCAGTTAAATCCAGTAATATTTTTGTTATCTTCTGAAACTCACTGAAATATTACTAAAATATTACTAGATTTCACAAAATTTTCCGGAGGTGTGAATGGATATGTCGATATGTTGGTCAGTCAACGACCGATTGACGGAAGGTGTAAAAGAGCCATAAGTATAGCGTTGTCGTAATCCAGAACTATCTGAAAGGTAGAAATTCGTAAGCGGATCATAAATTAGGAAGGCTCTCACTGTAGGCCAAACTAAAGTGATCTCAGAATGCAATGGAAACATTTTTTCTCGAATTTTCATGCATATCGCTCCCAAACTTTTTCTACCCCCCCCCCCCCCCCCCACCCAATGCGTTTGAAAAACTTATATGTGACCGTCCGCGAAGAAAGGGACCTAATGCGGAAAAAATCGATTTTTAGTTTTTCACACCAATAGATAGCTTTTTATTTGCTCTTTCATAATAAAAAATATTATTCCTATATCTGAAAAATTCGAATTGATATTAATCTGCAAAATGAAGCCCTCTTATAGAGTTCCTGTATTGGAACGCCTCTTCATGAATCGCACCTCCTGTAAAATGTAGCTGCCGCGCATTATAGGTCCCTTTCTTCGCGGATGGTCACATATTTAGAGGTTCCGCTACTAGTTCGTGACTTTTTTGCGGATACATTTTTTCCGCGTGAGACATAATATTATAATACATAATTATACATAATTATAATACATTATTATACATAATATTATTCCTGGGTCCCAGTTCGGAATGAGTACGGGGTCTCACAGCAGGCCACAGACCGTTTGTGGCCTGCTGTGGTGTTTGTCTCTTCTTCAACAATAAAATTGACATGTATCGAACGTTCACGCTTTGTAGTCAGAAGCGAATCCAGAGGGGGGGTCACGGCAGCTTGCCCCCCCCCCCCCAAACCCCAGACTCGAATTTTTCAAATAAGATAATTGAAGTTTACTATCTCAGTAAAAAGAAACTTAATTCGGGAGAATTGCGGCGAATTAACAAGTTTAAATTTGCCCGAATTCTGCTTTCTGATTCTGTCGTGGACGCGCAGCTATTGATTAAAGTTAAAAAACTGTAAGTCGGAGTGAACACTCTTCATGCGCCAGCACTGAGAAGGCCCATTGGAAAATTGTGGGATTTTCCGATGAGCTGACGAGAGTGAAGGGTTGGTGAGAGGGGTGAGGACGAGTGAAGGGTGGCGTCACTTCGACAGTTGACGATTGACAAGGGCATCGACCACACGGGCTAAGATCCTTTGCTTTCTGAAAAAGCGATTATCGATTTCGAATTGGTTTCTCCAGTAATTTTATTGTTATTTTGTTGTGTTTCATTTAACTTCACCTCTTTCTCATGTAATAGACTATTAATTTATCACTCATTCATCAATTTTGTTATCAATCTTCGTTCCGTGCCGTAATTCATTGTTTTGTTTCTATAATAAATCTAAATTCAGTGTATTTGTGCATTCTAAATCATTTTACCCCAAACACTCATATTTTTTTACGCGATTTTTTACACATTTTTGAGCTACTTATAAGCATTAATTAACAAATGGTCCTTCGATGGCCGGATCCTTTCGCGGTGGATCCTAAAGTGGCATATAAGTGACTGAAGTGACTCAGTTTAGTGAAAAAACAGTTTGTGAGTGTTCAGACAAAGTGACTATTGTGATTGGATTATCAGTGAAAGTTTTCAGTGAAAATGATGGAAAACCAAAAGGACGCCCGAGGAGACGCGTCAGAAAATTTTGGAACGGATAGTAGAAACGGAGGATTTCGAGGCAAAGTGTTCGAGAGCAGCAGCGGGAAGCGACGAATAAGAGTGAGCGATCTATCTCACCACGTTCCCATAAGTCACGGTACACACCGCCGCGGGAGTCGTAGATCGAACGACAAGGAGTCAGGACAGGTGAGCGAATTAAATCATCATACTCCCCCAATCCAGAAATTGAAGCAGGACCGACTGCAAAATTTGATCGATAAATCGCGAGACAAACAATGGGTAAGGATCTTCCTTTATTTAGCGGCGAGGTGAATGATTGGCCACTGTTCATAAGTACTTTCCGACAGAGTACTTATGACTGTGGTTACTCCGCAAATGAGAATGTGTCGCGACTTCAACGATGTCTAAAGGGTGAAGCCTTGGAAACGGTGCGGTCATTACTAATGACATCTCGGGTATTAAAATCATAGAGATTTTAGAGAGACGTTTTGGTCGACCCGAATATGTGATCCAGGCGCTGATGTGCAACGTGACCGGGTTTCCGCGTGTGAAAGACGATAAGCCGGAGTCTATTATGAAATTCGCGACCGCAGTTACAAATTTAGTCGCGACGATAGAAAGACTAGAAAAACCGGACTATCTCATCAATCCGATCCTAACCGATCAACTCATTTAAAAACTATCGATCGGTCTGAAACATAGGTGGGGGGAATGGATTAGGACAAAGAAAATCTCGGCGAATCTTACGAATTTCGCGGATTTCCTTGAAGAAGAGTCGGAAACGGTAAGCGCGTATTTTAACCCACTTCTAGACGGGATGCAGGGAAAATACAGTAAATCCGTGTTATCGTTTGGCGATAATACCGAGCAGAATGAAATTAAGTTTGCGTTTTGTGAAAAAAACCATGTGATCGTAAATTGTGCCGCCTTTAAAAACTTAGATATTGACGCGCGTTGGAAGTGGACAACAGGGGAAAGAGTGTGCTTTAAATGCCTGTCAAGAAAGCACCTCTAACGACAATGTAAAAGGAAGCAGTGCGGAAAAAATAACTGCACGAAAGGACACCATCAGCTTGTACATAACGATCGCCGTGAGACACCCATTACTAACGTCGCGTCCACGATAAATGCGAAAACCGACACCTCGCCGATAGAAAAAGTGAAGGTAGTCAGAAAATCAAAGAAACGAGTGCTTATTATGATCGTGCCTGTTACTCTAGAGGGTCCCGAAGGCAAGATACGAACACATGCCTTCTTAGATTCAGGATCTTCAGTCACGATGATCAGGGATGATTTAGCTCGTAAGTTGGGTCTACACGGGTACAGCGATCCACTGTGCTCGAAGTGGATGAACCAAATGACTTACGTAGATAAATCATCCAGAAGAGTATCCGTGAAGATCACTGGCGAATCTGACACCTACCAACTGAAGGACATTCGGACTTTGGATGATCTTGAGTTGCCGGGCCAGCCGATCGACATGGAAGTTTCCGAATGGGAACATCTGCGACACCTAGATATCCCAAACACTGCAGGAGAAACACCGGAAATGCTGATCGGAGAGGATTACGCGCAACTCAAGGTCGCGCTCAAGTTCATCGTTGGTAAGCCTAACGCACCTGTAGGGACACACACCCCGTTAGGGTGGGCAGTTCACGGACCTTTCATATCAGCAGGAGCGAGTACCGAATGCTTACTTTTGATCCACCACACTGAAGAGGAGGAAGAAATCAGTCGACTACTGAAGAATTTCTGGACCGTAGAAAGTTTCGGTGTTAACATGCAAGCGAGGGTCTTGCGTTCCAAAGAAGATATACGGGCCGAAGGGATCTTGAATCAGACTGCTCGGAAACAAGACGATCACTGGGAAACAGGATTGCTTTGGAAGAAGGACTCGGACGTGCTTCCAGAAAGCAAAAGAATGGCAGAAAAAAGGTTTCACTTTCTCGAGAACAAAATGAAAAAAGACCCTCTATTCGAGCAGCAGTATAATAAGAAGATAGACGAATATCTAAGGAAAGGATACGCGCGACTGCTATCGGCTGATGAGGCGAAGAAGACGAATGCCAGGACCTGGTACCTACCTCACTTTGCCGTGACAAATCCTAACAAGCCTGGGAAAATTCGGCTAGTCTTCGATGCTGCTGCTAAAAGTCAGGGAGTAAGCCTTAACGACAAACTGCTAAAGGGTCCCGACCTTTACAATTCTCTGGTGGGAATTCTCTCAATTTTTCGAGAACGAGCCATAGAGATTTGTGGTGATTTGAGAGAAATGTTCCATCAAGTAAGAATTCGTGAGGAAGATCGAGGGAGTCAACGATTTCTAGGACGAGACAAGAGTACTGGTGAGTTGCTAACTTTTCAGATGGAAGTCATGATCTTCGGGGGAGTATCATCGCTTTACGTTGCTCAAGAGATCAAAAATCGTAACACCGAAGGATTTAAAGAAGAGTTTCCAGAAGCATGCCGATCGATCGTCGAGCACCACTACATGACACCTGGATAGCCTGAACACCGAAGAAGATGCTATCCGAAGAGCGCAAGAGGTAGCTTATATCAATCAACGAGGCGGCTTCGAGATCCGAAACTGGATGTCCAACTCTCCAGAAGTTCTGAGCTCGTTTCCGTCTGAAGCCGTCGCGCAGCGTGGAGAGCGACTAGCCTTCGGACAAGAGGAATTCGCGCGAGTCCTGGCGGTGATCTGGTCACCGGAGAATAATGCGCTAACATTTCCCGCAGATTTTTCCTGTGTGGCTAATAGATTGATTAGCGGAGAAAAGCAACCTACAAAGCGTGAGGTATTAAAAATAATAATGTCAGTTTTTGATCCCCTAGGACTCTTGACAGTAATGACGATTCGAGGTAAGATTCTGATGCAGGATATTTGGCGGTCTGGACTTGACTGGGACACTCTACTTCCAAACGAAGTGACAAAAAAGTGGACAATCTGGTTAGCGGACTTGAGAGAAGCTAGCAAGTTAAGAATTCCTCGCTGCTACTCTCTCGGGATTGGTAAGTTGCGAGAAGTGCAACTTCATATCTTTTGTGATGCAAGTGTACAAGCATTTGCAGCAGTCGGATATTTCCGACTAGAGGGGGATGCAGGTATCAGAACAACCTTGGTAATGACCAAAAGCAGAGTAGCACCGTTAAAGCACATGAGCATCCCGAGACTGGAACTTCAAGCAGCGGTAATGGGAAGCAGACTGGCTGAGATGATAATCTCGCAACACACGTTGAAAATTACAAAAAAGTTTCTGTGGACCGACTCATAGATCGTGATAAAGTGGATCTGTTCTGAATCAAGGAGATACGCCCCGTTCGTGGCTCGTAGAATTGCTGAGATATTAGACCTGACTTCAGTACTGGAGTGGAAATGGGTTCCAACGAAGGAAAACGTGGCTGTCGATGGTTTACGGGACCAGAATTCCTCATTCGAGAACAAGACGAATGGCCGAAGGAACCCTCGAATTTAGAGTTCTCTGAAGATGCCAAAAAGGAATTCAAGCGTGAGGTAATTCTCCTGATGGGTAAACCAGAAAAAACTATTCTTGATCGTTTCAGATTGACTTCATGGACACGACTGATCCGCACATTGGATGGGTGCTGCGCTTCGTGAACAGGTGCCGCAAACGCGACACAGGCAGAGCTGCGGAGCTGACTGGACCAGAAGTCGAGAAAGGCGAGATTGAATTGTTGAATCTGGTGCAAGCAGAGGATTTTTAACAGGACCTACGCTTGTTGACACAAAATGAGGAAAATCAATCAACCTCGAAATTGATCGAGCTCTCGCCGAAAATTGGAGACGATGGTTTGCTGAGAATGAACGGCAGAATTAGGAACTGTGAGATCAGCCAAGCAGTACGAGAGCCTATTATTCTGAGCGGATCAAATCGCTTTGTGAAGATCCTCATTGAACATCATCATCGCAGGGCAGGGCACATCGGACGAGAGAGGGTAGTGATTGATTTGCGATCCAAATATTGGATCACAAAGCTTCGAGCCACCGTGAGAGCAGTATTCAGCCACTGTTAGACTTGCAAGATTCGTAAGGTAAAACCGGTAGAACGGCGTTCTCTTCACATGTCTGAACATACGAGCCGTTCACTTGGAGATAGCGAGTTCATTAACGACAGACTTCATGATAATGGCTCTGAGGCGAATGATGGCTCGACGAGGGAAAAACTTCGTGGGCGCAAACCGTGAACTTCGAGAGGCGCTAGGAGAATTCGACCAGGAAGAAATACAGCAACAGCTGGCTACAGAGAAGATCGAGTGGCACTTCATTCCACCTGGAAGTCCACATATGGGAGGCTGCTGGGAGAGACTCGTTGGATCCGTAAAACGAGCATTAATGGCTACACTGAACGAGCAAAAGCCGAAGGAGGAAGTCCTTCACACCATCTTTGCTGAAGCTGAGTACTCAGTGAAGAGCCGCCCTTTAACCTTTGTTTCAGATGATCCTGACGATCCTGAGAGCTTGACACCAAACCACTTCCTTCTGATGTGGAAAGGATCGTACGAGAGTCATGGAGCCCCTGGGATATTTAAACCCGATGGCGCGTTTCTCAAGAAACAGTGGCGTAAGGCACAGACCATGGCTGACCTGTTCTGGAAACGGTGGGTACGGGAGCACTTGCCACCGCTTAACCGCCGCACAAAATGGTACCGCCGAACGAGCAACCTGAACGTTGGCGATCTGGTTGTTATTTGGGACAACCAACTCCCCCGGAACCAGTGGATACGCGGAATTATATCTGCCATGTATCCTGGCAAGGACAAGCAGGTTCGGGTCGCGGACGTGCGAGCCAGAACAGGAACCTACCGGAAACCAGCTACGAAAATTTGCGTCCTCGAGAAACATAATGGTATTCCTACTCTAGGAATACAGGAGGGGGAATGTCGTGGACGCGCAGATATTGATTAAAGTTAAAAAACTGTAAGTCGGGGTGAACACTCTTCATGAGCCAGCACTGAGAAGGCCCATCGGAAAATTATGGAATTTTCCGATGAGCTGACGAGAGTGAAGGGTTGGTGAGAGTGGTGAGGGCGAGTGAAGGGTGGCGTCACTTCAACAGTTGACGATTGACAAGGGCATCGACCGCACGCGCTAAGATCCTTTGCTTTCTGAAAAAGCGATTATCGATTTCGAATTGGTTTCTTCAGTAATGTTATTATTATTTTGTTGTGTTTCATTTAACTTCACCTCTTTCTCACGTAATAGACTATTAATTTATCACTCATTCATCAATTTTGTTATCAATCTTCGTTCCGTGCCGTAATTCATTGTTTTGTTTCTATAATAAATCTAAATTCAGTGTATTTGTGCATTCTAAATCATTTTACCCGAAACACTCATATTTATTTACGCGATTTATTAAACATTTTTCAGCTACTTATAAGCATTAATTAACAGATTCGTTGAAACAAACTGAGCGAGCGCGACTTGAACACGTGTCAATTCGCCTTAATTCGTGGTCAAGGTCATTTTGGAAAAATTAATAAAGATTGCATGCCGCGAGTCTCGGGCCAACGATGCCAAGTGTACACTATAAAAAATCTGGTTGAAAATTACACTCGACAATGTAGACGGTTTACTGTGATTCCCGTGATGATTCTACAAAGTCTCTGTGAAGTTGCATCGATCCTCGTATTAATATTACTAAACTTACAGCAATTTCACAGTAGAAGTGCAATATTATTACGAGAATCATGGGACAGAAAGATACCACTGATCACCGCGGTAAAATTCAACCGTAGTGTAACCGATATTGAAATGTACTTTTACAAGATTATGATTAATTCACTACGCATAAATTAATCCACTTCGAAACGAAAGTATGAAAAAA
>CAKNWT010312833.1:0-14081 GCA_932066315.1 Andricus coriarius | reverse complement strand
TAAGTTCCGCCCGTGGCCACCAGACCACGGCTGCATGTAGGAGCCTGGCTTTTAGGACATTAGAGTAGAGCCATGCAAGCATTTTAGGCCCTAGTCCCCATGTCAACCCAAAGGCTCTCCTGCACAACCAGAAAATCATGACAAATTTCCTGCATTGGGTCTCCAGGTGCTTTGCCTAGTTCAGCCTGCTATCTAGGATTACTCCCAGATATCGAACCGAATCTGAAAACGTCAGCCTCCCTCCACAAAATACAGAAGCGTCAACTTTTGGAATCTTATAGTTTTTCGTGAAAATGACCAAGTTTGTCTTTTCAGGATTTACCGAGAGCCCTGAACTATCGCACCAGAGCTCTACAATGCGCAGCGCCGACCTTATAAGACCCATCAGCGTCTCCAGGTGAGCCCCCCTGACTAGGATTACAAAGTCATCCGCATATCCTTGAGTATAATACCCTTCTTTATTTAGCCTTCGAAGGAGACCGTCCACAACAATGCACCACAGAAGGGGCGACAGGACACCCCCCTGTGGGCATCCCCGCGGAGCTATTCCCCTTACTAGGCCCTCACCCCATCTGGTTTCGAGTCTTCTCCGACGTAGCATGCTTCCTATCCAGCTTACAAGCTGGTCCGGCACGCCACATCTCCGAGCCTCTCTACAGATGACTTCTGGAGGAGTATTGCTGAAAGCACCCTCTATGTCCAAGAAAGCGCCCACAGCATACCCCTTTTGTTCCAACTGCTGCTCCAATTTTGCCACAACGGCATGGAGCGCAGTTTCTACCGAGCAGCCTGCCTGAAAAGCATGCTGCCCGCTATGCAGCGGGGAGGCCAAGAGCACCTCATCCCTAATGTATCTCTCGACCAACCTCTCCAACGTCTTCAGGATAAAAGACGTTAGGCTGATTGGTCGGAAATCTTTTGCAGCAGTGTAACCTTCCCTCCCAGGTTTGGGTATGAAGGCCACTCTGCCATCCTTCCATGCCGATGGCACGTGTTTAAGGGCTATACTTGCCCTAAATAATTTTGTCATAGGAGGGACGACCAGATCCATGCCTTTTTGTAAAAGCGCTGGATAAATGCCATCTGCCCCTGGTGATTTAAAAGGACAGAAGGACCCTACGGCCCACTCCACCTTCTTGTAATCAGCGACCTTAGAGGCGAAATTCCAGTCGGCCTTCCCCACCTCTTGGCCCGAGCCTTCCTCCTCTTGGTCGGTTTGGATTCGCTGAAAACCCGGGAAGTGAACATCCATCAGGTGATTCAGCGTTGCTTCTTCGTCTTCGGCAAACTCACCATTATCGAGCCTTATGAGCCCGATGCAAGCTTCCGGATTTTTCGCCAGGATCTTGTGCAGCCTCGCTGTTTCCGGAATGTTTTTCGATTCCTCACAGAAGCCCCTCCAATATTCCCGTTTATACTTTCTTATATTTTTATTGTATTCAGACTGGGTCGCCTTATAGATGTCCCAGTCCAAAGGCAATTTAGTTCTATTTGCCCTATTGCACAACATTCTTGTCCTTTTACGGAGTCTTTCCAGGTGGGTATTCCACCATTCTGCTCCCTTCCTAGACTTAATTGTGATTGTAGGGCAATTGTTCTCATATGATGTAGTCAGAGCCCTTCGCAGAAAATCTGCGGCGCGCTCCAACTTATCAATGGTACCATAGCTTGTGGGAAATTCCGCAAGCCTCCCTCTGAGTTCCTCTTTATACGAGTCCCAAAGTGTATTCCTGGGGTTTCTGATCTTCGAAACCAGCGGTTTTCCTAGGGTTAATCGAAACACGATATATTTGTGGTCCGAGAGAGACTCCTCATTGGAGACTCTCCAGTCCACTACCCTGCTCCTCAGTGCACCCGAACATAGAGTCAAATCGAGAACCTCACTCCTGTTTTTAGTCTGGAATGTGGGAGTATCACCCCGATTCAGGATCTCCAGCTCCGTGCCTGCTATATATTCAATTAAATCTCTCCCTCTGTCGTTGATGTTTGTGCTTCCCCACACCGCATGGTGAGAGTTTGCATCACAGCTCAACAACAGAGGAATTTTATTTTCCTGGCAGTGCCGAATTAGAGCCTCCACCTCTCTAGGAGGCGGTGGTCCACCAGCATCGCCAGGGAAATAGGCCGAGGCGATATACACCTCTAGCCTTTCTCCGCTACTGCCCCTGAGTCTTGCCTTAATAACGGTGAGATCTCTAGAGCAGAATTTAGGCACCAAGATCGCATCCATGCCCTTGACGGCTATGCATGCCCTTGGCGTTTTTTCGAGCGGCCCCTTATATATGGAGCCACACCCTGACAAGCCACAAATCCTTTCCCTGCATAACCAAGGTTCTTGGATTAGGGCGAGCCCTGTCTGCACCACAGACATGCGTCTGGCTAGAACCGCCGAGGCGCCTTTGCTGTGGTGCAAATTAATCTGCATCATGGAGATTCCCGTCTCAGCCATTGACACTCTAAATCGGGGCATCTCCGGGTGCTTCTGGTCCCCCTGCGGAGCCCAGTTGGGTCCCTCGGAAGGTAACCCTACTCGCCCCTAGATAGGGGCGGTAATCAAGAGCCGCAAGTGCTCTGACTGAGGATTCAGGAAGTCCGACATCCAGAATCCAGCCTCTCCCCTTCGGCCTGGAACCCTGCCTGTCAGAATAAACCTTCCATGAATCAGTTCGCAGAGACGGGTTCTGAAAACTCAGGCGCCGCAGAACGACCGCCGGACTCTCGGGGTTGCCGGGAATCAGTACGGTCACTCTACGGTACCTCTGCAGACACTCCGTCCCTTTGACTTCCAAGTTTAGGCCCTCTTTAAGCCTAAACTTTGGGGTTTTTTCGACTATCCAATCACGCGACCAGATGTCCGCAGCCTCTACTACGATGGCCGCCGACCTGATGAAGATGTCGTTGAACCTGGGGGCGCGCCCCTCGCGGGGTAACGCGTCAATCCTTTTAGAGATTTCATCCCTCATCCTGTCTAACTCCTCGAGAGTTAGACAGTTCTCGGGATGAGCCGATGCAACGACAACCTTCACCAAGGCGTTGTTGGCCATCTGCGCGAAAGTAAGGCCCTGTGTTTCCAGATCCTTTTGCCGTTTTAACTCCCTGTTTGAGGGAGTTTCTCCGGAGCCCTTCTTCCTCTTGCTAATAGGATTAGACTGAGGGGTGGCTCCAGGTGAATTTATCGCAGCCATTGCCCCTTGTGTGGTGCCTTGGCTGCTGTTTGCGAGACGCGCATTGCGGTCTCTCCTTTTTTGTGCGCCGCAACGTCGCCTTCTCCTAACGGAGAGTTCCGTTAGCTACTCTTCAACGGTTTTGACGAGATTGTCTCCACCGTTATCTTTAGTTCGCACCGCCTCTGGTGGGTTGCCCCCTAAGGAGCCTCCCACTTTTAGCGGTGGATTGAAGGAGGGACCCGAGACGGGCCCCTCATTGGTTTTGGTTTGTTTTGTATTTGGATTCATTTGAGTCCCACTAGAAGCTAGGGAAATAAGAAGGCACCCCCCGCAGAGCCCCGCTTGCGGGGGATGGGTCTAAATACTATGGGATTCGACCTGGTATCCCAAAGTCTCCGTCTAGACACCTCCTTTTGGACCCCCACCTGTCCGCCCCTACTGAGGCGGGCAGGCCAGGGTGTTCAAGGATTTGTTCACCCTGGTGCCATTCAGCTCTTGACACGGTGATCACATCGTAGCTTGGGAGCATGAGAACTCGCGCCCTCGATATTCCAGAAGGCTTTGCCATTACCTCGTGGAAGGATCGTTCCTTAGTTTAAGTCCCACCGACTAGTGTCCGTCAGTTCCCCAGAGTAGTCACACCTCGCGGTGTAACCCCTCAGGTTCACCTATTCCAGATCTATAGTCTAGTGAGACCCGTAAGCCCTCCCACCAGCTTCAAGGTCCTGCGATCCCTAGGGAGGGTCGAAGACGATTAAAATCGAGGATTTTATGGGCTTACCGCCTTTGCGTTCAATGCTTTCGATAATGCATTAGAAACTTGTATAAGTCCAAAAATTATGTCCAGATAATGTTTCTAAAAGTTTTTAATGTTTTTTTTTCTGTTGAAAAAGTAATTTTTCAAGATAATTGAAAAATATTTTAAAACATTTTTAAACATTTTTAAACATTTTAATAAATGATGCAACTTCAAGAATCCCGAAAGAGAGTATTATAAATTATTTTAATAAATCACGGTGAAAAATTATAGAAAAGTAAATATGTTTATAGAGAATTAGTTGCTTTTTTTTGTTAAAATTTAACCTATTTTTTTTAATTGAGATTTCTGGCAGAAAATAAATCTTATTTTTTGAAAATTCATCTTTTCTATCGAAAATTCAATTGCTTGATTAAAAATTATTTTTTTTATTGCAAAATTTAACTCTATTTTTTCAAATTCGTTGTTTTTTGGCAGAAAATTAATCTTCTGAATTAAATTTTTTTTTAAATTATCAATTTATTAATTTTTAAATCTTTTCAAGTTTTCTTTACAAATTAATTTTTTAAAAACAGAAAATCCTTTCGACAGAATCCATTTCAAATCAGGCACGTTCTACACTTGAAGACGCAGAATCTCTCGGGGACAAAATATAATTTTCTGTTGAATTTCTACTATTATAAGGAATTTTAGTCTTATGCGGGCTAAAGAACTTTTGTGACCAGGAAAATTTTTTTTGATAAAATCAAATTTTCGCATTTTTGTTACAAACAGCAACGTATAGGAAAACATGATAAGAAAGTAGTTTGTCCCATTAAAAAAGTTCTACAAAAAGTTCCTCTGCTCATTTATGATATCTTGTCCCATTTCTGAGATTCCCACTACCATTTTTAATTTTCATTCAGTGTTTTTTAAAAACTTGATTTTTCGATTTTACCAGGTAAAAGTTGGATATTAGATAAGGTATGAGATTATGATATTAGATTTATGAAATTAGATAAGGTATATTAGATAAGGTACAATTTAAATAAACTAAGGATAGTTTTTTCTTCTTAAAAAATCGTATTCTTTATATATGTCCATGATTAAAAAAGGTGAAAAGTCGCAATTTCCAAATGAGGAATTTCAATTCTAAAAGTTTATTTCTGAAACAGAAGCATAAAATTGAAAATGACTCTTTAATAATAAAGGCAAGAATATTATTTTCTTAACGTTTTGAACAAATGTCTTGAAGCTGAAAAAGGATGAAGGAAAATTAAATTTTTTTAAATTTATTTAAAATAAAAAAATTGTCTTACGATTTCTCGGAAAATTTATAATGGTTTTTTCTTTTACAACATTTATTTGAAGAGAATATTTTTAAAAAATTTCAAAACATTACAAAAGATTTCCAAAATTATCAACAAAGAATCTAGAAGATTTAACGGCAATTTTTGTAATTTTGCAGAATTTTTTCAAAATTTCGGGATAAAGTCGAATCTTTTTAAAAGGTGTTTAGAAGTTTTTAACAAAATTCAAAAAATATTTATAGTGTCATTCTGAATTTTTTTAAATTATTTTAAGAGAATATTTAAAAAGATTTCCAAAAATTACAAAATATTTCCAAAGTTGCAAAAAATAAATCCAGAAGTTAAAAATTTTTTTAGGAATTTAACTCGAGTCAGTTTGAAAGATATTTATAAATTTTTGGAATTTAAAATAGATTAAATAATAAATATATTTAAAAAAATTTCTTCGAAATTTTCTAGATATGTTTACGACATATCTTCATAAATAATATAACAATCTTATAAGTAATAATCTTCAAAAATATTTCTGAATTTTCTCGAGAAACCTAGGAAAATTATATTCATATAACCTTAAAGCTGGTGAATACAAAAAATGAAAACATAAATAGTTATTCAAATTTTTTATTTTATATTAAACAATATCTTTCCTTTCAAATTATAATTTGCCTACAAATTTTCTTCATTCCGGACTGGAAAATGTTTTTTGTTTGCAAATTCAACCATTTTGTTGAACATTCGTCTCTTTGGTTGCTCTGGTGAACTTGAAATCGTGTACACTGACTTCCCAGCAAAAAAGAGAGAATTGATACGGATTGGGGCGAATTAACATTTTTGTAATGCGCGTAAATCCCGTTTTCTGATTCGTTCAAACGCATTGAGACGCATTCAGATGAATTGAGACAGCGATAATTGAATGCGTATAAATTCATATGGATGCGTGGTCAAGGTCAATTAGAAAAAAAAATAATAAAAAGTGCATGCGTCGAGACTTGAAACAGCGATCCCTCGTGTATCAGTCCAGAGCACTCGCCACTAAGCTACGAGACAAGTTACTAAACATTTAGAAAAAATTCTATTTGCCCCGCACGTTGGTTTTTCTATTACGGATTTAATTGTATGAATCAATACTTGCTGAAATTCGCCGTGACGCATTGGGGCATTGACCAATGTTGAAGCGTTTGCGTGCTGACGCATTTAAGTGTATTCGCTGACTTTAGACTTCTGCACCGTATTTGTACGTATAGACCCTGGCATTATAATTATTGAAAGAAGTAAAACAAATATGTAAACTGTTGAAACTATAATAATACGTTAAAATTTACGTTAAATGATCAGGCCGTAATTGCAACAAGTTTCTTTTTCAGCGTTAGAAAATAAAAAAATAATGTGTCTGTCATTGCAGTTTGCTCACGGGGGCTTCAAGCGGGTTGCCAATATGCAGGGGCCCGACTTCAATTACAGCCACTTTGTTTTTTTTTATTTTTTAACGCTGAAAAGGCAACTTGTTGCATGATCATTCAACGTAAATTTTAACGTACTATTATAGTTTCAACAGTTTACATATTTGTTTTGCTTCTTTCAATAATTATAATGCCATATTACTTTAACATTACTTTACCATTACTTTACCATTACTTTACCATTACGCTATAGCGTATAATAATGGTTGCGTTCGGCCGGTCCGCCAGGGGAAAGATTCAAAATTGAAATACCATCTTCACGAATTTACACGCATTGACACATAGGTCCAATGCGTCATTGTAGCAAAGCGGGATTTGCTGGGTGGCTTAGTCTTTGCAATTGAATTCATATTAATACTGTCTTTTTTGCTGGGTTGTCATAAATATAACTGAATTTTGAGACCGGTAACTCCAGATCTTTCTTTTTTTCTTTCAAAGTGCATGAAGTGTGTAGTGTCTACATCGGTGCAAGCTCTGACTGTTTGGATTAATTTTTTTAAAGTGTTGTCGTGACAATGGATGGTTTTGATCTGAAGGAAGCTCTTGGCAACTTCGCAAAATTGATTCTGCAGAACGTAGAGAGAGAGAGAGAGAGAGACAGAACAACATTGTTATCTTTGGGATGAAAGACGATGACATTCGTACAGGCCTGCTCGCTACAATAATATCAACATTTCAGAGTGTTAATTTGGTTTTACTTGACGTGGCCATCGCTGATGTATTGAGACTAGGAAAAACTAAAGTAACCGTCTGGTCCTTGTCAGGTTCATTACAGTAAGATGGGTGAAACTCATTTTTACTAAACTATCGGAATTTTAAAAACTTAACCTCGTCATTGCAAATGATCGTTCCAAGAAGGAAAGGGAGCAGAGGAAAGAAATTCGTATCCAGAAAGAGCGCTTGAAAGCGGCCGGAATCCATGCCAATATTAGAAGAAACAAGTTCTATATTGGTAATAAAGAAATCGCAGCTGATGAGGTGGAATGCTTAATTAAAGGTACTAAAAAGCGCAAGGTTCAGAACGACTCCAGTGATGTTGTAGAGCAACTAGAAGATGGAAGCAAAATGAAGAAAAGAGGCTGAACATCAAATCGAGATCTTCTGACTGAGGACAAGAATAATAAAAGTATGAAGTCCTTCCTGGTGGGGAATAAAATAGACCCCACTCTTGATTCTTCGTATCTCACAGGAGAATGATTCGGCAGCATATCTGGAAGTGCCTACTTTTAATGCCCAAGGAGAACCCAGATAGCTTCCAGCAAATAAGAAAATGTCCGCCATGCGGCAATACTTGGAACCAAGATTGAGGAAATATTGCCTGGGAAAGTTGCTGAAAGCTTGATAAACAATATTGAGGGAACATTTTGTGGGCATGTGCCTCGAAGATTGCCTGGAAAAGTTGCTGAAAGCTTGATAAACAATATTCAGGGAACATTTTGCGGGAATGTCCCTCGAAGGTTGTGCATCATTATTGAGGGAATATTTCCTAAAAATGTTCCTGGAAGGAGTTGCAAAATTTTTCCTTATCTCTATGTAGTAAATTGAAAGGTAAGTGAGAAAAAACTAATCAAATTTAGACAAAATATTTATTGTTATTAGGCAATCAACAGGATTATGTTTTTAGCTATTTCTTATATAACGTTACAGTCTTAGTTATTTTTTTCTACATATGTAGATATTTAAATATTGATATAACACCATGCACACAAAAAAGAACTAACATCAAGCATAATTACTTTTATAAACTTGTATCATACAAATGATAATGAAAATAAGAAAATCCTAAGAGTCCTATATCATAAACAAAAATGAATGTCTTAGAAACTAAATGCGGTTATCTTGACGACAGAGATATACAACAAATTGTGCCATGGTTTATTAATAACGAATCTGCCTTTCAGTTACGTTCGACTGAACTTTCATTTATAACATTTATTTGAGATGTTACAGTGCTGACCAGATTTTTATAAGCAACTGTATTTTATGTGAGTTCTTTTTTGGCCACATGGTCTTATAGAACATATAGTCAAAAATGAACGGGCATAAAATATCATTTCTTTTATAAACTCGTATCTCACAAATGATAAAGCAAACACAAGAATCCTAAGAGGCTCCGTGTCGAATACAGGACATATAATTTCTTGGTAAAAAGCAAATGAATCCTGACAAGGACAAATAAGTATTTTGTAATTAGTATTTGACGGGATTCAAGCAAATACACCACAATAACTGAATTTCGCGGAAGTTGTATAAAATATATAAAGTATAAAATATTTAAATGTTACAGAACAAAAGCGATAAATTAGAAAGCACTTAAATATAAGAAATAAATATTGAAACTATCTAATAGCAAACGTGCAAAAGTTTTAATTTGGTAATGTTCACCCTTTGCATTTTTATTCTAAATTTAAACGAAATAAAACTCTGTCTTCTAAAACCATCCAGTCAAGTTATTTCTCCTCATCATCATCTTCCAAGTCGAGGTGCATGCGGCGCTCCTTTTCTTCATTCCTATTTCCTGTGCCCCTGAAACGCAAGCGATTTAAATTCATTAAATAATGTGTTTTCTAAAGCTGATTGCTGCAGGAAAACTATTATTCTCACAGTTTCCGTTTTTGGCGATACTTGCATTGGGCTAACCATTCACTGACGCTTTTCTTCACCATGGCAGCAGTTATATCAGGGTAAAGAATGTACATAGCATCTTCAGAAATAAAATCTCGATATTAGCTTTTGAATTAAAATTAAAAATTAAACTGACACAAACAATGATGAACTTACTTTCTATAGTTGAATATAGCTTCAGATTATTGAACGAACATTTCTTTTGTGACCTTCCCTCGAAAGAAAACTCCTGTCCAGCTTCGTACGTTAGAACGTGCTTTAGTAAATTTGCAGCAGTCATGTTCATAGTGGCGTGCTTTCCAATTTTACTAAGTGTTAACACCTGCCAGAAAAGTCAGTGCCAACAAATGAATAATATTGGTAGAATATTATTATGAATTATATAAAATTTATTAAATTGTACCACTTTTGCGTAGAATTTTCTATTCGACATCTTTTCCTCAATGCTGAAGATATCTTCTTTGCTATTTGCAGGAAACATTTTTAAATCCTTGCTCTGGAAATTTACTGATAGGCGACCTGATAATTTTCCTACAACTCTATTATTCTCACGGTCGCGACATAGCGATTCCAGCAGAACTCCCATTGTGTCAATTTTTTTCAGAATTAAAATTTGGGACGGATCCACTGCAGAGCAAAAAAAAATGTTCCATGACTTTATCCATAATTTATAATTCAAAATAATAAAAAGAGTTTCAAAATAGAGTTTATATTTACAAGCTGCTACGTCTTCTTGAGAGTCGTCAAACCTTGAAGAAAGTTTTCTTTTGTGAGTGTACAGCTTCTTTTCATCAAAATCGATATCAGAATTTGGAGAAGATGATGCCAATGCCTTTCGATTATTTTCATTTTTATTATTTTCATTATATGAGAGCTGCGTTTCAAAATCGTCTGTGATGTTTTCCTCTACAGAAAAAAAGTTGATCTTACATTTCGATCTAGCATCAAAAAAAATTTGTATGTTGAAGGTGAGGTACCCTACCGGCGAAAATTATTTACACGGCTATTTTTTAAGATGTCGGCTTTTCGAGATGTGGCTTAATAAAAAAAACATTGTAAAAGGACGTCAAATTTGGATTTTTTCGAATAGAATATCTGTGGAATTAACTAACATTTTGTTGAGCCAAAGAACTTTGAAAATTGTTAATTATTTCCAGAGTTATTCCAATTTTGAGAAAACATGTAAATTGGACATTTTTTTGCATATCCTTTTATTAAATTGATATTTTCCCTTTAACTTAGGCTTATTAAACGCAGAATTTCATTATATTTCGTTTTATTATAAGGAAAAACATTGTATGTTATCATTATAAAAAGTAAGGCACAAGAAGACAGAAAATAAACATACTTCATTATATGAAACTTACGCAAAGGATGATTTTCATTGTAGTCCTGTTTATCACTTCCTTTTTCTTCACGATATTCCTTCTTAAATTCGTTCGTGATATTTTCTATTGACAAAAAGACTTAATGTAAACTTCCAATCAAGAGTGTACAGATATTTAACCCTTCAAGTGCACAGAAAGTCATTTTGACCCCAAAATGTTGAATTTCTGTTTTTTCGTGTAATTCTATTTTTTCAATAATGGTTTTTTGGCACATTAAATTCTTTCGCATATCTAAATATATACTTATTCTCTCATGAATTTTGATACATTAGCTACCGAAAACATCTTTATGGTTTTTCCGCAAAAGTTTATATATTGTGAGAAATTTAACTGAAAATTAAAACAGTTGAAAATATCAGTAACAGTTGAACTTATTGTCCTTTTTCTTATTTCTTACCAATTTTAAGAATAAAAAGGTAGAATAGAAGTGCCGTTTCTGACCATGTTGTTATTTACACATTCCCACAAAATGTTCCCTTAATATTGTTTATCAAGCTTTCAGCAACTTTCCCAGGCAATATTCCCTCAATCTTGATTCGCAATATCGCCGCATGGCGGACATTTTCTTATTTGCTGGAAGGTAGCCTGAACCTTGCGATGCAAGCTTCCGAACCTTGCATCGCAAGGTTTAGGCAAGCTTGCCGCAAACTCTTGTGCTATCTGGGAAGTGATTTCTGATTTACTTTCTAAGATCATCTTTTGGAACATGCATGGTTTCTCTAACCTGAAGTATATTAAAAATATATTGAAGTATTCTGATATCTTGTGCGTATATGAAACTTGGTTGGAATCACCGAGTTTGCATACCTCAGGTTTCTCCAGGGATATGCAGCTGTTCCATTCGCCAGCTTGGAGAGATGCAAATAAAGGCAGAGCAAACGGGGGTATTTTGGTGTCTTTGAACACTCGGGTATATCCTGCACATTTAATTCACTCTTCTCATGATATTATTATTCTTAAGGTTCGACGTGAATCGACAGAGTTATTATTGGGGTTGTTTACATCTCACCTCTTTCGAATATTAATAAATTTTTAGATGAGCTCGATGTTGTGTTTTCCTCAATGCATGATACGTATTCGAAGCTGCCTATAATTATAGGTGGTGATTTTAATTGCAGATTAGGTACGCTTAACGAATTAGTCGAAAGTATTTTTTTAAACTGCGACAATTTTGATGCTGTTAGGACTTCGAATGACTCTGTTATTAATAATAGAGGTGAGCGATTGTCTTTATTTATGAGTAACAAAGGATTTTGTCTTTTAAATGGTAGATCCCGAGAAGATTCACGTGCAAATTTAACGTTTAAAAGTCGTTTAGGTTCAAGCGTAGTTGATCTCGTATGGGCTTCGGTTGATGGGCTTGCATTTTTTGATAATTTTGATGTGTTGCCTGTTTTGACAATGTCTGATCACCTGCCCGCCTCTTTAATGTTCAATTTTATTCACCATTTCGAGTATTATAAACACAGCCAAGGTAATAACTCTAAAGATGTAAAGTTAATGTTTGATATCAGTATCTGACAAGCTGTGGTATGACAAGGAGTGCCACGTGGCTAGAAGTAGCATGGTCGTAGCGTTTCAGGACTTTCAGAGAAATGATAACAGTGAGATGAGTCGTGTGGCGTATTTTGATGATAACAAAAGATATTTCAAACTTTTACAGAATAAGAGAATCGACTATGAAAATAATATTGTAGATGAAATAGCTGCTGCCCATAGCTCATCATCCTTTTGGTCTATTATAAATAAGAGGCGTAAGAAATTCGCTGCACCTAAGAATATCAGTCTAGACACGTGGTACATTTGGCTGCGAGATCTATTTCCAATTAAAATAATTAATCGCCCTCTTGAAGGCTGTATTTCTCACCCTGTCCTGGATGGCTCTATAACATTTTTAGAGTTGAAAGAAAGTCTTAAAAAATGTAAAGATGCTAAAGCAGCGGGGTCTGACCTAATTAGTTATAGTTTTTATAAAAGACTACCTCTCTGGAAGGCCTGGCTTCTAGTGCGAGCATGGTTTTGGGTGGTTACATGAGTGCCTCGCTTAGAAGAGATTTGGAAGCTAGGACTCGTTCTAGGAGCCTGCAGGTCTGGCCTTATATTTCCTTAAATCAGGTAACTCAACACTATCTCACTTGTAGAATGGACTTAAATTTTAAAAGGGGTTTAGCTCAGCTAAGACTCGCAAATAATCATTCAGACCGCATCTTTTTGTTTGGTAAAAGTAATACAATTTTTAGTTCAGATTTATGTCTGTTTTGTTTTGTCGATAGTGTTGATCTTAACCATTTTCTTAACGAGTGCCCTCGATTTATAGAAATTAAAGAAAAATATTTTACTGAATCATCGACGTGTGCTGACCAAGTAATATTTTGGAAGGGTGTTTTATCTTCAATTGACACAGCTAGCTGTAAAAAATGTATTAGAATGATTTTAGAAATGCTGGAAATACCACGATAGTTTTTTAGAAAAATTTTTCTGTAAATTCATTGTAATCATTTTTGTTACTAATGTATGTATTGTATATGTGATAGACGGTATAGTCTGAAAAAAAACTATTATTAAATAAAAATCTTTTTTTGGCTGAGGATTCAAATATTTTTTTGAAAATTAATCTTTTCTTATGATTAAAATCTTTTTGATTTAAAATTAAAAACATTTTTTTGTTTAATTATCAACTATCAGATTTTTCGTTGCGAATTCATCTTTTTTTGAAAATTTAACCTTGGTTGAAAATCTAACTTTTTGGTTCAGGATTTAACTTTTTTGTTTGAAAATTAAACGAATTGGCTAAAAGTTAAACTACCTTGTTAAAAGATATTTTGTTTGGTCAAAGATTCATTATTTTAATTGAAAATTTGTCGATTTAAGAAATGTTCAACAATATTATAGTCTAATTACCCTGATGGAAAAAATTTGCTGCAAATTCTCTGCAAATTATTTCATAATACCCCTGCAATAGCTCTGCAAGCACTCTGCAAACGTCTCCTGCATTACTGCTTAAATTGAAATACTTTAGCATAAATGCAGAAGAACTCTGCATTACTCTTCTTCAAAAAATGGTCTGCACTCTCATGCATTTCTCAGCGAGTTTTCTGCAAAGGATGTTCGCAAATACTTTGTAAAAGTCTCTGCTTTACTGTTTAAATTGAAGTACTTCAGCAAAAATGCAGATGCTCTACATTACTCTGCGGCAGACAATACTCTGCAAAAAAAGCCGTTTTATATATAATAATTGCACTTCATTTATATTTTTTAAATTACGCAATTGCAGACACGGTCACTTACAGCCATAATCGCACGCACAACGCTATGAAAAAATCGCCCCCGCTGGGGATTCGAACCCTACCTAAACTACCTAAATCTAAACCGCACGCTCTAGCTAATTACGCTAA
>CAKNWT010312828.1:0-12078 GCA_932066315.1 Andricus coriarius | reverse complement strand
CCGGTTTTTCAAACAATACTTACGTTTGTTTATTGATTTAAAATGTTATATAATTTTTCCGCAAATGCGATGCATTAAGTGTTTAAATTTCCCTGGCTTTTTATTAATGTCCAATCAAACCAAATAATCTGAACGAAATAAAATCCTTTTAAGTTTTAATGACAAATTTAATGACGAATGATAAAACTTGTTTTCATCGAACTCATTTTATCGTCCCGTAACAATTTATCGTTGTAATAAAAATAAAAAGTTGGAAGAAAAAGTAAACAATTTTATTATTATACTCTGTAAATTATTCTAGCTTACTGTTACTAATGCATCAGCACTGTATAAAATCGGGATTCAGTATTTATCGAATTGGCAGTCAGAATAATATTTTAGATATAAATAAACTTTTATTATACAAATCATATCCAATATTCAATTACATAACGATTCCTACTATACCAAAATCTCACACAAGTTGGAGGTTACCTTTTTTCATATGAAGGATTTTAACTTTTATTTCTGAAAATTTAATGAATTGATAAACCTCTTTAAATTATTACCAGAAAATTTCAGTTTTAATAGAATCAGTTCATGTATAATTAATTAGTTCACAACATAAAAAGCATTAAAAAACCATTTTCATTGAAACATTTAAAATATTTTTTTTCATTTGAAATTTCATTTCTATACATTTAATTTATCAATGACTTTTAAAGCTAATTCCATAGAAAAGTAAAATATATGTACATACATATAATATTGAAAGCAGAATTCAGATACTTATTTCACAACGTCAAAAAAATTTACAAAAATTATACAATTGGAGTAAATGTATTTTAAACAAAAATAATCTTTTATTATAAAAATTATAGCTAATATTTAATTACATATCCTTAAAGTAAATAATCAATTTATGTATCATACTTAATTTGAGCAAATCAAAATTTAATCTTTATGTAATTTAATATTGTGAAAAAAATTAATCAGCTCATTAATAATCTGTTCACAACATAAAAATCATTAAACTATAATTTTCATCGAGGCATTCAAGTAATTTTTACTTCACATTTTTTTTTAATTTTCACTTTTATTTCTGAAAATTTGATTTATTAGCAACCTTGCATAGTAATTTGAGAAAAAATTAATACATATTTACATACAATTTTGAAAATTAAAATCAGATAATCATTTCACAACATCACAAACATTGACAGATATTACATAATTGGAATAGAGGTGTTTTAAATGTGAATAAACTCTTATTTTACAAATTATAGCCAATAATCAATTACATAACTTTGAAGTAAATAATCCATTTATTTACTTAATTAAAACAAATTAAAATTCAATCTTTAAGTTATTTAATATTGTGAAAAAAGATAATAAGTAATCAATCAGTTCAAAAATAAAAAGCATTAAACTATGACTTTCATTAAAACATTCCATTAATTTTTACTTCACATTTTTTTTAATGTTTACTTGCATTTCTAAAATTTTAATTTATTTGTAACCTTTCAAGCACATTTGAAAAATTATTTAATTGTAATAAGGGTATTTTAAACATAAATAAATTGTTATTATACAAATTATATTCGATTTTCAATTATATAACCTTCAAGTAAATTATCAATTTATGTTACTTAATTTAGAAAAAAACTAAATTTTAATCTTTATTCAATTGATCATCGTTAAAAAAATTAATCAGCTAATAATTAATTAATCATTTCACAAAATAAGAATCTTTGAACTATAATGTTCATTAAAGCATTCAAATAATTTTTACCTAATGTTTTTTTTTATTTGAACTTTCATTTATCAAAATTCGATTTATTAATAACTTTTTAAACTAATTCCAGGAAATGTAAATTTTAGTAGAATAAGTTAATAATTAAATAATCAGTTGACAACATAAAAAGCATTAAAAAATTATTTTCATTAAAACATACAAATAATTTTTGCATTATATATATTTTTTAAATTATAACTTTCTCTTCTGAATATTTGATTTATTAATAACCTTTTAAACTAATTTCAGAAAATGTACGTTTCAATAGAAGCCGTTGATAATTAATTAATCAGTTTATAACACAAAAAGAATTACACAATTATTTTCATTAAAACTTTCAAATAATTTTTACACTATACTTTTTTTTCGTTTGAAATTGCATTTTTTATACGTTTAATTTATTAATGATCTTCAAAACTAATTCCATAAAATTACAGGCATTTGAAGAGATTATATAATTGCAATCGAGGTATTTTAAAGAACAAAATAAACTTTTATTATTATAATAATAGCCTATATTCTCAATTACATAACCTTCTAGCAAATAATCAATTTATGTTACTTAATTGAAAAACAATTTAAATTCAATTTTTATTCAATTTGAAGTTTTCAACAAATGAATCGCCCAATAATTAATTAAACTGTTTACGACTCAAAAAGCATGAAACTATTATTTGCATTGAAACATGTAAATAATGTTTACTTCATATTTTTTTAAACATGACATTTCATTTCTGAAAATTGGAAATATTAATAACTTTTTACACTAATTTTCGAAAAAATGTAAAGATAATATTTAGATATAATTTAAAAAAATTGAATGCAGATACTCACTTGAGCATTAATCTATAATTTTCACTGAAACATTCAAGTAATTTTTACATTATATATATATGTTTTTGGTTGGAAATTGCTTTTCTATACATTTAATTCAATTGTATCCTTCAAAACTAATCTAAAAAAAATTAAAATATATGTGCATATCATTTTTAAAATAAACTTTTAAAAAGTAATTAATTAATCAGTTCACAAAATAAGAAGTATCGAACTATAACTTTCATTAAAATAATCAATTAATTTTTACTTTATATTTTTAAGTTTGAGTATTAAGAGAGAGATTATACTTTATAATATACCATTGCGGTGGTTGAAAATTAACTTATTCAACTGGAAAATTTATCTATTTTATTTTTGTTTGAAAATTTATCTTTTTTAGTTAAAAATGTAACTATTTGGATGGAAATTTTTGTATTATGTATTTGGTTGAAAATTCATCTTTTTTAATAGAAAATCAATTTTTTGGTTAAACATACAACTTTGATGAAATTTTGTTTTCGTTAACAATTAATTTTTTCAACTGAAAATTTGACATTTTGGTAAAAAATTAATCTTCTTGGTTGAACATTCATCTTTTTGGTGTAAAATTGAACCATTTGGCGGAAAATTTCACTGTTTCATAGAAAGCTCGCCTCTTCGGCGCAATAATGCAACATTTTGGATAACAACATTTTATTGACTGAAAAATCTACCTTCTCTCTTTCATAAGAAATTTTTTTTTAATGTAACTTTTTGGTTGAAAATTACTGTTTTGGTTAAGGATTCAACTATTTTCTTGAAAATTCTTTTTTTTTGTTGACAAAAAATTTACGTAGTTTATGGACGGCCTCAAGAGATAATAAAGTCTGTTTTAGATTTATCACAGAAGGTATATTATTTCCTGAAGGAAAGTTTTATTCGCCTACTTTGATTTAAACAGATAAATTATCCGATATAACGTTGCAGTTATTAAATTCCGAGCATTTACATATTTACATGGAAGTCCATAATTATAAATTTGCATAATGTGTAAAATATAAATGCAAATGCTAAAATGTTTATATACCTGCATGCAAAAATTTAATTAACCGATATATTATTTGCAAAATAAAAAGATTAATTACGTCAACATTGAAAATGTATCGGTCCTAAATGAATATGCATACAATGCGCCATTGCATCCATCACGAAATAACTGGGTAATTACTAATATATACGCATGTATCAAAATCCAAACTCTGAACAGAATGTCACGTACTCTAGTTGAGCCTTGTCTGTTTGGAATTATGTTTATGCTATATATAGAAAGACCATTACCATAAGCTGTACATGACTCAATAAAAAAATACCTTTTATGATACAGTCGCTGTTTAAAATCTTGCTTCTTTTCGTAAAATTGCCCATTATATGACTAATCGTCATAACTGCCTTAAAAAGACTTTTTGCGCATCAAAACTGCCGTAAAAAGTCTTTTTAAGGCAGTTCCAAATATTAGCCGTGTAGTTAATCGATAAATGGCAGTTTCGATCCGCAGTTCGTACTGCGCATCAAAAGTTCCGTAAAAAGTCTTTTTAAGGCAGTTGTGAAGATTAGCCATATAATTAATCGATCAATCGCACAAAGATGATAACTTATCTCGAGCGAGGCCTTCGTAACATTATGATCGAACTTCACTTGCGTAAGTTCGTTTTATCGATTAATGATATGGCTTATCTTCACAACTGCCGTAAAAAGTCTTTTTATGACAGTTTTCAGGAGTGGTAAATTCACTATCGCGACGATGCTTAATTTAAAAGAGTGATTGTGAGTAGTGATTGGACCGGCACAAAGTGGCAATGTGCCATAAATTACTGATAAACTGACATAAATTACCGAAAATTTATGGAGATTTTTGAAAATCTTAAATTTTCGAAAATTTATCAAATCACCAGAAATTTCGAAGATTACCAAAAACTTCCGAAATTTACAAAATTTGGGAAAGTTTGAATCTTTACAGTTTAAAAGTATAAAATTTTAAGCATCTTGTTGAAATTCTTTCATCTTAAAGATCCTTCAACTTTCAATGTGTATAATTTAAAATGATGTAATTTTGAAATTTTTTTGTGGAGTTAAAATTTGGTTAATTTGGCGATCAGAAGTTAAGTTTTTAATACTTAATCTTCTACATTGAAGACATTTTAAATTTAAATCATCAAAATTAAAAACTTTTAACTTTTATCGATTTACAATTAGATTTATGCAATTGTGAAGAGCTATAATTGAAAATTCTTGAATTTGGAAAATATAAAATAATTCATTGTTTAAGATTTATAGTTTAAAGCTGTTTAAAGGTGCGTAATTGTGAGAAAAAAATGTTTAGTAGTTCGATTTTGAAGATTTACAATTGAAAACTCTTGAACTTTATATATGTAAAAATAAAATTCTTGAATTTGAATGATTTTGGAAATAAAAAGTTAAGTTTCCAATTCTGAATCTTCCAAATGCAATATTAAATCATTTTTAATAGTAAATAGTCAACATTGAAAAATCTATAATTTTAACGATTTGCAATTCAAACTTCTACAATTCGAAAGTGTAAAAATTAAAAAAATGTTCAATTTTAAAGAGGTATAAATAAAGATTCTTAAATTTTGACGTTTCAGAAGATCAAAAGTCAAGTTTTCAACTTTAAATCTTCCAAATTGAAGAAATTTCGAATGTGAACCATAAAAATTACAAATTCTTTTATTGTAACACCTAATCTTTGCATATATATATATTTTTTTTATTTTTCAAATTAAAAAATCTTAAATTTTAAACATTCAAAATTAAAAACTATTCAATTTGAACGATTTAATATTGAAAACTGTTTCGTTTCAAAGATGTGTGAATAAAAATGATTAAATTTCTATAATTTTGGAAATCAAAAGTCAAGTTTTCAACTCTAGATCTTCCAAATTAAAAAATGTTGAATTTAAATCACAATTATTGAAATTCAAAAATGTGCAATTAAAAATTATTCAATTTCCAAGATTTAAATTTCAAAGGTATGTAATTAAAAAATATTTGTTGGAATAGTTCAATTTCGAAGATTACAATCACAAATTCTTCAATTGTCACGATTTTTAATTAAAAATTCTAAACAAAATTTTTTTGAAGGTTTAAAATTGAAAACTCTTAAAGTTAAAAGATGTATGAATAAAAATTCTCAAATTTGGATGCTGTTCGAAATAAAAAGTCAAATTTTCAATCCTAAATCTTCCGAATTGAATAAATTTTGTATTTAAATCATCAAAATTAGAGAATTTTTCATTTTAAAACTTAACAATTGCATAATTTTGAATTGTAAATTTTCAAAATTAAAATCTTCTTAAATTCAAGGATTTAAAATTCAAAGTCTTAGATTTTTGAACACATACAATTGAAAATTTTTCGATTTTAAAGATTTGCCGTTTGCAATTCTTCAATTTTAAAGATGTGTAAATAAAAATTCCTAAATTGTGATGATTTTTAAAATCAAAACTCAAGAGTTTTTATTGGTAAATTTTCAAAATTGAAAACTGTAATTTTAAAGGTTAAAAATTAGATTTCTGCCATTTTGAAGACCTGAATCTGAAAATTCTTGAATTTTATTGTTTTGAAGATCATAAGAAAAATTTTTTTAATTACAATTCTTCCAAATTGATGAAATTACAAATCTGAATCACCATAATTACAGAATTTTTGATTCTTAATCTTAAATTTTGAAGTATTTAAAATAAAAATTTAAAAATTTTAAAAACATAGAATTGCAAATTATTTAATATAATTTTCACGATTTCTAATTCAAAGATCTACAATTTTAAGGAGGTACAATTATTAAAAACTCTTGGATTTCAAAACTATAAAAATAAACCTGTAAAATATTAATGTAAAGCATCAAAATTACAGAGTTTTTAATCGAAAGACTTAAAACTTGAATAATTTATTATTGTAAATTGACAAAATTAAAAAATCTTCAATTTTAACGATATACAATTATAAGTTCCATAATTTTGAAGAGTTACAATTCAAAACTGTTGAAATATAAAGATGTACAAAGAAATTCTTAAATTTTGATGAATTTGAAAATCAAAAGTCAAGTTTTCAAAATTGTAAGCCTTCTATTTTTGAAGAAATTTCTTTCGCAACTCATAAAAATTACAAAATATTTTACTGTGAAACTTGAAACTTGCATAATATTCAATTGTATATTTTCCCAATTATAAAGTCTTTGATTTTACAGATTTGAAACTTAAAGTCCTACGATTTTAAAGATATACAATTGAAATTACTTCAATTTTAACGATTTTCAGTTCACAACCCTTCAATTTTAAAGATGCGTGAATAAAAATACTCAAATTGTGATGATTTTTTAAATCAAAACTCAAGAGTTTTTCATTATAAATTAAAAAAATTTTAAACTCTTCAATTTCAAAGGTTTACAGTTTAGAAGTCTGCCATTTCGAAGAGCAGAAATTGAAAATTCTTAAATTTTGATGATTTTGCAGATCGAAAGTAGAAAATTTTGGAATATAATTCTTCCAAATTGATGAAATTTTGAATTTTAATCATAAAAATTACAGAATTTTTTATTGACAACCTCAAAATTTGCGAAATTTTTAATTGTGAAGTTTTAAAAATGAAAACTATTTAATTTTAAAGATTTTAAAATTTAGATATCTACAATTTGGAAGAGTTACAATAAAGAATTTTATAATTTTGAAAACATGAAATTGCAATTTATTGAATTTACAAGACTCTTATTATAAAATTATGTAATTTGGAACCTTAATCATCAAAATTACAGAATTTGTAATTTCTAAACTTAAAATTTGCATAATTTTTAATTGTAAATTTTTGGAATTGAGAACTTTTTAATTTTAAAGATTTTACAATTTAGATTTCTACAATTTTGAAGAGTTACAATGAAGAATTTTTTAATTTTGAAAACACGCAATTGCAAATTATTGAATTTACAAGATTCTTATTTTAAAGGTATGTAATTTAGAACCTTAACCATCAAAATTACCGAATTTGTAATTGTTATACTCAAAATTTGCATAATTTTTAATTGTAAATTTTTTTAATTGAAAACTCTTCAATTTTAAAGATTTTATAATTTAGATTTCTACAATTTCAAAGAGTTACAATAAAAAAAATTTTTATTTTGAAAACATGGAATTTCAAATTATTGAATTTACAAAATTTATATTTTAAAGGTATGTAATTTGGAACCTTAGTCATCAAAATTATAGAATTTGTCATTGTCAAACCCCAAATTGGCATAATTTTTAATTGTAAATTTTTGAAATTAAAAACTCTTTAATTTCAAAGATTTTACAATTTAGATTTGTAGAATTTTGAAGAGTTACAAAAAAAAATTTTTGTTTTGAAAACAGAATTGCAAATTATTTAATTTGCTAGATTCGTATTTTAAAGGTTTGTAATTTTGAACATTAATCATAAAAATTACAGAATTTGTAATTGTTAAACTCAAAATTTGCATAATTTTTAATTGTAAATTTTTTAAAATGAAAACTCTTTAATTTTAAATATTTTACCATTCAGATTTCTGCAATTTTAAAGACTTACAATTATAAAAATTTTAATTTTAAAAACGTAGAATTGCAAATTATTTAATTTGCCAGATTCGTATTTTAAAGGTATGTAATTTTGAACATTAATCATAAAAATTACAGAATTTGTAATTGTTAAGCTCAAAATTTGAATAATTTTTTATTGGTAATTTTTTTAAATTGAAAACTCTTTAATTTTAAAGATTTAAACAATTTAGATTTTTACAATTTTAAAGAGTTACAATATAAAATTGTTTAATTTTTCAAACATAGAATTGCATATTATTGAATTTACAAGATTCTTATTTAAAGGTATGTAATTTGGAATCTTAGTCATCAAAATTACAGAATTTGTAATTGTTATACTCAAAATTTGCATAATTTTTAATTGTAAATTTTAAAAATTGAAAACTCTTCAATTTTAAAGATTTTATAATTTAGATTTCTACAATTTCAAAGAGTTACAATAAAAAAATTTTTAATTTTGAAAACATAGAATTTCAAATTATTGAATTTACAAAATTTGTATTTTAAAGGTATGTAATTTGGAACCTTAGTCATCAAAATTATAGAATTTGTCATTGTCAAACTCCAAATTTGCATAATTTTTAATTGTAAATTTTATGAATTGGAAACTCTTAAATTTCAAAGATTTTGCAATTTAGATTTCTACAATTTTGAAGAGTTTCAATAAAAAATTTAATAATTTTGAAAACAAAATTGCAAATTATTTAATTTGCAAGACTCGTATTTTAAAGGTATGTAATTTGGAATCTTAATCATCAAAATTGCATAATTTTTTATTGTTAAACTTAAAATTTGCATAATTCTTAATTGTAAATTTTATGAATTGAAAACCTTTTAATTTTAAAGATTTTTCAGTTTAGATTTCTAGAATTTTGAGGAGTGACAATAAAAAATTTTTTAATTTTGAAAACATAGAATTGCAAATTATTGAATTTACAAGATTTGTCTTTTAAAGGTATGTAATTTGGAACCTTATTCATCAAAATTTCAGAATTTGAATTTGTTAAACTCAAAATTTGAATAAGTTTTCACTGAAAATTTTTTAAAATGAAAACTCTTCAATATTTAATATTTTACAATGCAGATTTCTACAATTTTGAAGAGTTACAATAAAAAAATTTAATTTTAAAAACACAAAATTGCAAATTAATTAATTTACCAGATTCGTATTTTAAAGGTATGTAATTTTGAACCTTAATCATAAAAATTACAGAATTTGTTATTGTTAAATTCAAAATTTGAATAATTTTTAATTGTAAATTTTTTTAAATTGAAAACTCTTAAGTTTCAAAGATTTTGCAATTTAGATTTCTACAATTTTGAAGAGTTTCAATAAAAAATTTAATAATTTTGAAAACAAAATTGCAAATTATTTAATTCGCAAGACTCGTATTCTAGAGGTATCTAATTTGGAATCTTAATCATCAAAATTGCATAATTTTTCTTTTTTTTTTTAAACTCAAAATTTGCATAATTTTTAATTGTAAATTTTACGAATTGGAAACTTTTTAATTTTAAAGATTTTTCAATTTAGATTTCTAGAATTTTGAGGAGTTACAATAAAAAATTTTTTAATTTTGAAAGCATAGAATTGCAAATTATTGAATTTACAAGATTCGTATTTTAAAGGTATGTAATTTGGAACCTTATTCATCAAAATTACAGAATTTGAATTTGTTAAACTCAAAATTTGAATAAGTTTTTATTGAAAATTTTTTAAAATGAAAACTCTTCAATATTTAATATTTTACCATTCAGATTTCTACAATTTTGAAGAGTTACAATAAAAAAATTTAATTTTAAAAACACATAATTGCAAATTAATTAATTTACCAGACTCGTATTTTAAAGGTATGTAATTTTGAACCTTAATCATAAAAATTACAGAATTTGTCATTGTTAAATTCAAAATTTGAATAATTTTTAATTGTAAATTTTTTCAAATTGAAAACTCTTTAATTTTTAAGATTTTGCAATTAAGATTTCTACAATTTTGAAGAGTTGCAATAAAGAATTTTTTAATTTTGAAAATATAGAATTGCAAATTATTGAATTTACAAGATTCTTGTTTTAAATGTATGTAATTTTGAACCTTAGTCATCAAAATTACAGAATTTGTCATTGTCAAACTCAACATTTGCATAATTTTTCATTGTAAATTTAAAAAATTGGAAACTCTTTAATTATAAAGATTATGCGATTCATATTTCTACAATGTTGAAGAGTTTCAATACAAATTTGGTTAATTTTGAAAACAGAATTGCAAATAATTTAATTTGTAAGATTCGTATTTTAAAGATTTGTAATTTGGAACCTTAATCATCAAAATTGCAGAATTTGTAATCGTTAAACTCAAAATTTGCATAATTTTTAATTGTAAATTTTTAAAATTGAAAACTCTTTAATTTTAAAGATTTTACAATCCAGATTTCTAAAATTTTTAAGAGTTACAATAAAAAAATTGTTAATTTTGAAAACAGAATTGCAAATGATTTAATTTATAAGATTCTTGTTTTAAAGGTATGTAATTTGGAACATTTTTCGGAATAGTTCAATTTGATTCGATATTTTAATATTTTTAAATTCTTCAATTCTAAATATTTTCAATTGAAAACTCTTCAATATTTAATGTATATAATAGAAAATGATGCAATTTTGAATGCTTGTTTTAGAATACTTCAATTCGGAAGATTTAAAATTGAAATTTATTCAAATTTATAAATACCCAATAGTAAATTCTTCATTTTTGGAAATTCTTATAATATTTACATGTGTAACATATTTTTTTGTATATTCAAGTGCATAATAAAACATTTTTATTTAATAAAAACAACTTCAAGTGTAGAGTGAATTTTACTGGATGATATCATTTTTTTTTAATTATTTAATAAAATGAACAACATTTAGACGTAAAGATATTTATACAAAATCACCAGGACAGTTCTTATTTAATTGAAACCAATTTTTAAAAATCCTTCCGGTCTCAACCCCCACATTTTTTGGTCTAGAATTTCCGATTTGATAAAGTTTGAAACATTGTTGACAATTATTTATTGAAGCAATTTCTTTTCTTTATTTTTGCAGGGAAATCCGCTCAGTATCTCTCCTTCTTTTAATTAGAAGAAACACAATGAAGCTCCTGTTAATCGAGAAAGCTATAAAGCAGTACTTTCTTAATGATCAGCCATTTCGAAAGAGAAACAGAAACTTTAAAAAAGTTTTGTAGACTTGAGAGGTTTAGAGATACGACAAAGTCGAGCTTAATTTTTTTTGTGTATTTAACCGAGAGACTCGTTTATGTTAAGAGTACCTCGTAACAAGTTGAACTTACTTTGTAAAACCGATGTTGTTAGTGTCATTAAAGCGGTAATTTGTCAATTAATCCTATCTGTGCTGGACTTGTCTGGTAGTGACAATCTTGTTGGATTGTCAGAACATGGATCGTAAAAGCAGATTACTGCTCTGGACTGCTTCCGACAAGCCTACATATCACCTGATTTCAGGTTTGATTAAGTACTTCTCGTCCATAAAATCCAAACCAATAAAAACAATAAGGCTGTAGGGCAGGGGAAATCTAGAAATCAGGAAAATGTAAGAAAATTTCAGTTTTCCCACAAAACAGTTGAATTTTAAGCCGTAAAAGTTAATTTTTTCACTTCCTTAATTTCATAATTTAAAAATCAAAATAAGTAATATGATTATTTATAAAAAGATAATGTAATAAAAAAAGGCATCAGCTAAAGTAGGATTTTTCAGTCACATTTTTTAACAAAATAAAAAAACCTTTAACCCAAAAATATGACATTTTTTACATGAAGAAATGAATTTTTCAGCCAAAAGGAATAATTTTCAACCAAATAGTTACTTTTCAACCAAATTTGGACT
>CAKNWT010312826.1:0-21591 GCA_932066315.1 Andricus coriarius | reverse complement strand
GCGACACCGGATGAGCGGGAAAATTTAGTTTAAATAAAGTGCTTTGACCCAAAAAATTAATGTAGAGATTCGCTGATACGCAAATTTGATAAAAATATTTGAAAGCCGCTTTAGCTACGAAATTAGTGAAAAAGGTATAGAAACCCTTGAAAACAGTTTTATTTTGACAGAGCTCGACGAAATATGTCCATTTTTGTCCAAAACATTCCTATTTATGTTCTACTCAAAGATCCTGCAAAGATCTGAGACGTTCATGAATAATTTATTTAACTCCCGCACTAGAAGATGGAAGCAAAATGAAGAAGAGAGGCCGAACATCAAATCGAGATCTTCTGACTGGGGACAAGAATAATAAAAGTATGAAGTCCTTCCTGGTGGGGAATAAAATAGACTCCCCTCGTGATTCTCAGTTCTCGCAGGAGAATGATTCGGCAGCATAGCTGAAAGTGCCTGCCTTTAATGCCCAAGGTGGAGTTATTTCTGATTTACTTTCTAAGATCATCTTTTGGAACATGCATGGTTTCTCTAACCTGAAGGATATTAAAAATACATTCAAGTATTCTGATATCTTGTGCTTATATGAAACTTGGTTGGAATCACCGAGTTTGCATACTTCAGGTTTCTCCAGGGATATGCAGCTGTTCCATTCGCCAGCTTGGAAAGATGCAAAGAAAGGCATAGCAAAGGGCGGTATTTTGGTGACTTTGTACACTCGAGTATATTCTGCACATTTAATTCACTCTTCTCACGATATTATTATTCTTAAGGTTCGACGTGAATCGACAGAGTTATTATTGGGTTTCTTTACATCTCACCTCTTTCGAATATTAATAAATGTTTAGAGGATCTCGATGTTGTGTTTTCCTCAATGCATGATACGTATTCGAAGCTGCCTATAATTATAGGTGGTGATTTTAATTGCAGATTAGGTACGCTTAACGAATTAGACGAAAGTATTTTTTTAAACTGCGACAATTTTTATGCTGTTAGGACTTCGAATGACTCTGTTATTAATAATAGAGGTAAGCGATTGGCTTTATTATGAGTAGCAAAGGGTTTTGTCTTTTAAATGGTAGATTCCGAGAAGATTCACCTGCGAATTTCACGTTTAAAAGTCGTTTAGGTTCAAGCGTACATGATCTCGTATGGGCTTCGGTTGATGGGCTTGCATTTTGTGATAATTTTAATGTGTTGCCTGTTTTGACAATGTCTGATCACCTGCCCGTCTCTTTAATTTTAAAGTTTGTTCACCATTCCGAGTATTATAAACACAGCCAAGGTAATAACTCTAAAGATGTAAAGTTAATGTTTAATATCAGTAAATCTGTCGATTTTACCGAAAACATGAGATGGAAGGATGAGATTACACTTGTTGATGGAAATGTTGATATGTTAAATGATAACTTAATAACTATTCTTTTCGAAACTGCAAAGGAATTAGGTATGACTCATAAAGTGTATGGTGGGATGGGGATTAGATCCGCTGACAAGCCGTGGTGTGACAAGGAGTGTCACGTGGCCAGAAGTAGCATGGGCGTAGTGTTTCAGGACTTTCAGAGAAATGATAACAGTGAGATGAATCGTATGGCGTATTTTGATGCTAAGAAAAGATATTTCACACTTTTACATAATAAGAGAATTGACTATGAAAATAATATTGTAGATGAAATAGCTGCTGCCCGTAGCTCATCGTCCTTTTGGTCTATTATCAATAAGAGGCGTAAGAAATTCGCTGCACCTAACAATATCAGTCTAGACACGTGGTACGTTTGGCTGCGAGATCTATTTCCAATTAAAATAATTAGTCGCCCTCTTGAAGGCTATATTTCTCAACCTGTCCTGGATGGCTCTATAAAATTTTTAGAGTTGAAAGAAAGTCTTAAAAAATGTAAAGATGCTAAAGCAGCTGGGTCTGACCTAATTAGTTATAGTTTTTATAAAAGACTACCTGAGAGCTGGTTACTCTATTTGGAAGAAATATTTAACAAAATTATGGAGACTGAAAAAGTGCCAAATGCTTTGAGGTGCTTGACTACGACGATGCTACTTAAAAAGAGCGATGCCAACATTGAGACAACTATAGACCGATAACATTGGTGAATTGTATTGCAAAAATTTTCCCACAAATTTTAACTAATAGACTAAATACTTGGTGCGAAGACCGTAATGCGATCCCCGAATTTCAATCAGGTTTTAGAAAGGGTCGGGGCTGTCTGGATAACCTTTTTACTCTGCAATCGATAATTCAGATACACTTGAGACAGCCTAGAAGTGCAGTTTACGCTGCATTTGTTGATTTTAAAAGCGTATTCCCTTCAGTTCTGCATCATCTGTTATGGAACAAATTGCATACTCTTGGTGTAAGCACGAAAATTCTAAATATTCTTAGAAATTTTTACGAAAATGCGTATACTTGTATAAGAACAAATAATGGTACAACCGACTATGTTAAGGTGTCTCAGGGTGTTCTACAGGGAGATGTACCAAGTCCTCTATTATTTTCTTTGTTTACTAGTGACTTTGAAACTTTTTTAATAATTTAGGGTTGTAGAGGTCTCTCTGTAAATAGTATGATCGAAATTTTATTGTTAGCGTACGCGGATGACCTGGTCCTTCTCTCGGATACACCTATGGAATTAAATGGGAAACTCGAGGCCCTGCGGCTGTACTGTATACAAAATGGTCTGGTTGTTAGCGCAAGTAAAACTAAGATTGTTATTTTTCGCAACAGCGCCAGGAATTGTGTAAAAAAGTTCACTTCTTTTAAGCTTGGCGAGGATAGAATTGAGGTAATAGACAATTATAATTATCTTGGGGTAATTCATAGTAACTCTTGTAAGTATGTTGATGCCACGAGAAAATTTGTCATTTCAGCAAATGCGGCTGCGGGTGCTACTTTAAAGGTCATAAATAGTTTTAGAATAGACTCTTGGTCAGCCTACATTAAATTGTTTGAAAGCTTGGTTAATAGTTCACTATTATACGGGGTCCAAGTATGCGGTCAGGCCTCTCTTGAGGCTCTGGAGAGGGTTCAGCTGAGTTTCTTTAAGAGACTGCTTCATCTACCAACCAACACTCCGAACTACGCAGTGAGATTAGAAGTGGGTAGACCATCATTGTCCTGTGTTGTCCTCGCTAGGACTCTGTCTTGGATTGAAAAATTTCTTGTATGGACTCTTCACGGTATCCAAGACAGTGCTTACAGAGAATAATTGGACTGGCTAGGTCTAAGCCCAGAAATAATTATTCAAACTGGTATTCGCAACTCAGACATTATTTTGAGGCAGGTAACATGTTGCACTTATGGAGCGGGGTCTCTCTGGAAGGCCTGGCTTCTAGTGCGAACATGGTTTTGGGTGGTTACACGAGTGCCTCGCTTAGAAGGGATTTGGAAGCTAGGACCCATTCTAGGAGCCTGAAGGTCTGGCCTTATATTTCCTTAAAACAGGGAACTCAACCCTACCTCACTTGTAGAATGGACTTAAATTTTAAAAGGGGTTCAGCTCAGCTAAGACTGGCGAATAATCATTCAGACCGCATCTTTTCGTTTTGTTAAAAGTCATAAAATGTTTAGTTCAGATTTATGTCTGTTTTGTTTTATCGATAGTGTTGATCTTAACCATTTTCTTAACGAGTGCCCTCGATTTAGAGAAATTAAAGAAAAATATTCTACTAAATCATCGATGTGTGCTGGTCAAGTAATATTTTGGAAGGGTGTTTTATCTTCAATTGACACAGCTAGCTGTAAAAAAATTATTAGAATGATTTTAGAAATGCTGGAAATAGGTACCACGATAGTTTTTTAGAAAAAATTGTCTGTAAATTCATTGTAATCATTTTTGATACTGATGTATGTATTGTATATGACGTGATAGACGGTATAGTCTGAAATAAATAAACTAGTTTTACGGCTAATAAAAGTTTACAGTTCACTTGTAAAATAAAATAGCAAGTCATCCAGTTTGAAAAGAAGAAATTTAGTGTTTTAATTACTAGTCACTTTTTCTTGCATTTGTAGTTCGGAATTTCACAAAAATAAAATTATGATCTACTGAAAAAAATTAAAATTACGTGATTTGATAACATTCTCTTTATTTTTTTACCAACATGATGAGTTTTCAAAAAAGATGATTAAGTTTCTACTAGAAAGATAAATTTTCAACAAAAATACATAAATTTCCAACTGAATATTTAAAGTTCTAACTAAAAATGTAAATTTCCTACTACAAGAAAACGAAGTTTCAACAAAAGTTTTAAATTTTAATTTAAAAAAATAAAGTTTCAACCAAAAATGGAATATTGAAATTTTGAGATAAAAAAATTAAATTTCCAACAATATGTACAATTTGCAACAAAATAAATGAATTTTAAACAAACAAAAAAAAACATTTTCAACCAAAAATGGAATAGTTGAATTTTCTATAAAAAAATTAATTTGAACCAAAAAATATGAATTTTCAACGAAAAATTAAATAGTTGATATTCCAACCAAGTAGATTTTTATATTTAATCAAAAACAGTTGAATTTAACCCTTTCACTGTGCAGACCGAAAATCGCAAAGCGGGCCCAAAATGTGCGGGACGTTCTACTGGATGGATTTAATTGAAAATTGGTGCTAGGGGTTATTTGGGTCGCTGAATACGAATTCGAGGTTAAAATTTGAACTTTCGAAATGGCTGATCCAATATGGCGAATCAAAATTTGGAAAATCTAATGAATTGGCGGATTTCAATGAGAGTCGGTACTAAGGACTTTTTCGGTTCACTAAAACAGTATCTGATGTCGATATTCAAAAATTCATTATCCATTGTCATAGGGAACTAACAACGTCAAGTAAGGAACAATTGATTTTTCAAAAATTTTGTTCGCCATATTGGATCAGCCATTTCGAATTTTGACCACGAATTCGTATCCAGCGAGCCAAATAACCCCTTAGTACCAATTTTGAATGAAATTCGTTAATTCATCAG
This sequence comes from Andricus coriarius, assembly GCA_932066315.1. Classification (NCBI taxonomy): domain Eukaryota; kingdom Metazoa; phylum Arthropoda; class Insecta; order Hymenoptera; family Cynipidae; genus Andricus; species Andricus coriarius. Next base: position 16,620 of record CAKNWT010312826.1, on the reverse strand, counting down.
AAAGTTCCCTTCATGACGTGTATACACGTCATCGGCAGTTTAGGGCTACCTAGTCCATGCCGTGTATACGCGTCATCCGCAGTGAAGGGGTTAAACAAAAAAGACGAATATTAAATAAAATACTTAATTTTTAAGATGAGAAATTAATTTTCAACAATAAAAATTTTCAATAAAATAGTTAAATTTTAATCGAAAGAAATGAATTTGCAACTAACAAAATTTGTAACCAAAAATGAAATAGTTCACTTTTCAGTTAAAAAAATAATTTTGAACCAAGAAAAAGGAGGTTTGAACGAGATACTTAAATTTTCAACCATAAAGGTGAATTTTCAAACAGGAAGATTAATTTTCTACCAAAAAGTCAATATTTCAACTAAAAAATTAATTTTTAACAAAAAAAAATATTTTTAACAAAGTACTTAATTCGGCAATTTTCTGTCGAGAATGTTCAAAATCGGTAATATTACATACTGTCGACAATTTTATTATTCGTGAATTTTTCAATTTGGGAGTTTTAGTATTTCGGCACTTTAATAATTTCGGGAATTTTCCAATTCGCGAATTTTACAGTGTCAGAAATGTTATTTTTCGGAATTTTTCAGACTTCCGAAAAACAAAAAACCCATTTACTGAAAAAATTTCCGAAATGGAAAATTTTCGACTATTTATAATATTACCGAATTTGAAAATTCCTGACTGAAAATATTCGATTTATAAAATATCCGAACTAGAAAATTCCCGAATTTAAACAATTAAAAAAATTGCTTGTTAACAAATACTTTTTTAAATAAAATAATTAAATATCTATATAAAAAAAGTTTGCTTTGTTCGAAGCGCATGTATCTTTAAATTTATTTTTGTATAAGATTTTTATAAAATTACTGTTATTTTAAATTCAAACAATAATTCGAAAAAATTAAACATTAAAAAAATTGTCCATGATGAAAATATTTGAGTATTGTATTCTTAATGAATAAATAATATTCATTGAAAAGCCATTTTCTTAATTGCTTAAATTTGGGAATTTTTGAGTTTGTATGTTTTATCCTTGGACAGTATTCTGTCTGGAATTTTATTATTCGGGAATTTTCAAATTCGGGATTTTCAGATTTCCGCAATTTTATAATTTCTGGAAGTTTACAGTGTCGGGAATTTTATTATTCGCGATTTTTCAGTCTAAAGAATCCAACGAAATTGCAGACCACAAAAATAAATACTAAAGAATATTAAAGAACTTTTTTTTATATATTGCACTTAAATTTTAATCTATTTCAATAAAAATATGTATATTATTGAAGAGCAAAAAAAATTATAACTTACAACAGAGTGTAAATTATAAGAAATAAATGTAGAATTATTAGAAAATACATGAAACAGCCATATAAATTATTCATGGTCTTTTATCCTTAGTATTTAACAAAATAACCATGTTTTGCAAAGCGTAATTTATTTTCAATTTGAATGATTCTTGTCTGAGCTAAGTTACCATCAGTGCATCTCGAGGAGTATGACGACAGTTGCTTACAGCGCTCCCGCATCGCATCTAGGTGTATAATATCTTTGGCAGGGACGGTTAACGCAATGGGAAGTAGACGGTCGCATACTATTATGATTATATTTAGTTCGCGGATCAATTGTACGCGTGCTGCTTTCGTCAGCAGGTAAACGGGGCAAGGGAAGGTTGACTTTTAAAAACTGCGGCGCGAACCATGACATAAATCAACATAACCCGAAAAACTTATTTCTCAGCGAGTTGCAGCGAGTTGTTTGTGCAATTTTGTCTGTTGTTAAATTTGTGGCATCAAAAAAGATAAACCGTTATTTGATAATACGTGTATATTAATATTAAATTCGTTACTATATAACACAGATGTATGCAATATGATGCAATTAAAATTATCAAACCAGGCCTGCACAAGCAGTTTATTAATAAAAATATAAAATGCTAATTAACACATTTTGCAGATTTTCATTTACGTATTGCTATACGAAAGAATTAGTGCAAAATTATGAAAATATGATTCAAAAGACATTTAAAAATGTTTGTCTTTCGTCTTTGGTCTCATATTCTTCAAATTTTGCATTAAGTGTTTCATTTTCCTTACCAGGTGTATAAGCTTTAATCCGCTGTTTGCTCAGAAATGGCGGTAGTGAACATATTTAACCTTTTTTTGTGTGAGTTCGACACCTGGCTACATAAATCAGTGCACATATTCAGTTTTTTTATACAACAACATAAATTTTTCCTTGATTAATCATGTCTAGTTTTGTGCCAGAAAAGGAGCATTTGCGGGAAGCTCTACTTTTTTGCTTCAATTTGAAGAAATCGGCTGCCGAATCACATCGAATGCTTGTGAAGGCCTATGGTGACAGTGCTTTGTCGGAAACAACTTGCAGAGACTGGTTTCGTCGGTTCAAAGACGGTCATTTTGACTTGAGTGACAAAAAGCGTGAAAATCGGCCCAAAAAAGTTGAGGACCATGAATTACAGGCTCTTTTGGATGAGGACGATACACAAACACAAAAAATGCTTGCCGAACAGTTAGGTGTTATTCAACCGGCCATTTCCATGCGTTTACATGCCATGGGAAAGATCCAAAAAATGGGAAAATGGGTACCCCATGAATTGAACGATAGGCAGATGGAGCGACGTCAAAACACATGTGAAATCTTGCTTGCTAGACACAAAAGAAAGTCGTTTCTGCATCGTGTGGTGACTGGAGACGAAAAGTGGATTTATTTTGAGAATCCGAAACGAAGAAAATCGTGGGTTGATCCCGGACAACCATCAACTTCTTTCTCAAGACCTAATCGCTTTGGACGCAAGACGATGCTGTGCGTTTGGTGGGATCAGCAGGGTGTCGTCTACTATGAGCTATTAATTCCTGGTGAAACTGTCGATGCTCACCGCTACCACCAACAACTAATCAAATTGCGCCGTGCTTTGCGTGAAAAAAGGCCGGATTATGAAGAAAGACATGAGAAGCTGATTTTTCTTCAAGACAACGCCCCATCGCACACGTCAAAAATGGTCCAAAACTAGTTGAAAACACTCAACTGGGAGGTGCTACCTCATCCCGCCTATTCACCAGACCTGGCCCCTTCTGATTACCACCTGTTTTCGTCGATGGGTCACGCGCTCGCTGAACAAAACTTCGATTCGTACGAAGACGTCGGAAAATGGCTTGACGAGTGGTTTGCATCGAAAGATAAAGACTTTTTTTGGCGTGGTATACACAAATTGCCCGAGAGATGGGCAAAATGTATAGCAAGCGAGGGAAAATACTTTAAATAAAGTTTATTTTATTTTCTGCAAAAAAAAACGACTTTCTTTTGCCTAAAAACAGCGGATTTAAGCTTATACACCTGGTAAATTATAATAAAATTTATAAAAGAATTGAAAAGAACTAAATATAGATATACGTGCACTAACACATGCACATACGATTTAGTTCCAAGACCATAAGTGTGATTTACCGCGGTTCTACTGGGAGCCGGTGGCATTATTAGATGGCAGTTGCTCTCAGTGGGACCCTGCGGTGGGTGTTTAACTTTGTTTTTTAATTATATACAGATATAGTATTAGGCTATTGAATTTCACAATTACTACCTTAGCACGAAGCAATTATTTATCGTCTGCTATCGCGAATGCTGGGTATGCAAGGTGTATTATGAGAATCATCATTAATGACATTTTTAAGGAATGAGGCAAGCTGTAAAAACGGGATCAGTGTCATTACTAGCTCGCAAAGCTACATTTTTCCTTACTATTAGTAGTACGAATAGGCACTTTAAATTTTTAAATAATATATGATACATTATCGGTCGAATTTGTTCTCGGAAAGAAGAAAGATTATTGTTTAAGTTACGTGTCATGTTAAACTTATGTCCCGAATACTTCCCGGGATATCCGTGCCCTACAGGAAGAAACGGAAAGGTTCGGACAGACCGCGTCGGAAAGATTCAGAAAGATTTCTGAAAGATTGCGGAAAGGGTTCGGAAAGAGGTACCGTTCCGATCTTTTCCGAATCCTATGCGAAATTTGCTTTCGTTTCTTTCCGAACGTTGAGCTGTCTCACGAACTTTTCCGAGTCTTTCCGAATGTTCCACTCTCCGACTTCTTTCCGATCATTTCCGAGTGTAGTGTTGCCGATTTCTTTCCGAATGACCCCCCACTTTACTCTTTCCGAATGTATCCAATTTCTTTCCGAATCGAATTAAAAAAATATATATTCTCGTAATAATAATTTATTCTTATCTTCAGACCATTTTAAATTTCAGTAATCCTATTGATTCATGTTGAATCCAGCGAAGACGATTCCTAAAAACCTAGAAATAGGGAAATTTCATAACTCAGAAAGCCTTTTTGACTTTCGTACATTACGTACATTGTTGCTGCACATGATCACATCTAAATATTCCAAATTTCGAATATTCCATTTGCCCAACTCTCATTTGTAACTAATATAATAAGTCCTTTATAACATTAGTTTTTTGTATGAAAAAAATAATACACTATGAAATATAAATTGCACTGAGTTGGACTGAATTATGAAAAGCCATAAGAAGCGTCGCTTTGATCGATTTCCATATTCAGAATAAAAAAACAGGTTTACTGAAAAAGTACCTGAGCACGCAATGACGTTTGTTTACTGAAAACACTCTAAAGCACTATGGGGAATTAGGAATATCCGAAATTTGTTGTGATTTCAATCAAGAATCTTCGGAAAAGCTCTGAGAGCATCTGGTCGTCTATGCTTGTCTCCAGCGCCATTTTGATCTAAGATTGTCGCTTACTCATTCACTCACTCGCTCCCAGAGTTGTGCAATCGATAAACCCAATCGATAGTCAGTATTCGATTGCACTGATACTCGACTGTACCAAAAGAATTGAATGTCATTATAAGTTTTAAAAAATGTCGTTCATGAGCGTCAACCTCTGCCAATGATAATGATTCTTGTAGATCTCACAAAAAATATAATCAAATTTAATTGCATTGTTTTAAGTGATCTTCGGTTTAATCGAATTAAGTGCAATCGATACCTGCCATAATCGATATGAATGAATTCGAAGAAACAAAATGGCGACGCAAGAGACAATGATACCGATTTTCCCAAGATTTTTGTTTAAAATCATAAAAATGTTCGCATATACCTGATTTCCCATAGTGTTTTCAGTCAAACATTGTTTTGTGCAGTTATTCTTGAAGTAAATCTGTTTTTTCTTAGTGTCAATATAAAAATGGAGTCAAGTGATGCTTCTACAAGTCCAGCATAGGGCAAATTATATCTCATATACAGTACATTTTTTGTACAATACAAAAAGGCAATTTTATGAAAAAAGGAGATGCAGTAATTAAAAATGATAGTTAAGCAAATGGAATATTTGAAGTGTGGAAGTAAAAAAGGCTTTCTTGATAGTTATGAAATTTTCCTATTTCTATATAGGGTTTTCGGAAAAAATTTTGTACCACCATTTATTTTCAATAGATAATAAATAACAGTGTGACATACAGGAAACAATTCGAAAATTGAAGTTAATCTTATTAATTTGTGGAAAATTTAAGAATGTTTTTATAAAGTTTTTCTTTTTGGTTGAAAATTCAACTGTTTTGTTAAAAATTCGTCTTTTTGGGATAAAAGAGCATGTATTTAGGTGGAACTTGCATCTTTTTAGTTAAAAATCACAACTGTGTAACTGAAAATTAATCTGTTTTATCTTTTTTTATTGAAAATACAACAACTTATAATTGAAAGTGAAACTACTTTGTTAAACATTCTTTTTTTGTTTTGTTTGGTTGATGATCCATAATTTTAGTTAAAAAATCTTTTTCTTTCATAATTTAACTATATTTTGTTAAAAGTAATATTTTTGTTTGATAAATTTCTTGTTTGGTTGAAAATTCATATTATTCAGTTGAAAATTCAACTATTTGATTAAAAATTCCTGTATTTCATTGAAACTTCGTCTTTTTGTGATAGAATATGGTATTAATCTTGTTACTTACTAATATTCCACATTTTGGTTCAAAATTTAACTATTAGGTTGAAGATTTCCTTAAAATATTCCTTAAATATTTATTATTTTCATATTTCTTTTTATATTTCATTATATTTATACATTTATTTATTTCAATTAATTGTCAATTCATTTAATTTTAAAATTTTTTAAATGACTTGATGATTTAATTTCTACTTTACATTGCACATTTATTCAGAAAGAAATCGGAAACATTTGGAAGGAATATAAACTGGTGGCGAAATATCCAACGGTAACTTATTTCAACATACACTTATGGCCAAATAAGGACGGTACCTTATTTCGCCCGTTGGAATATTTGCAGGAGGGGGTGATTGTCAAAATAAGGAGAGTAGGTTATTTATTATTATATAGTGGATTATATTGAACAACTTAATCATTAAAAAGGCAATTATAATTGCACCAGCGAAACATGTGAAGCGAGTTAACCTCAGAGACAGGGCTCAGAGGTGGTTCTGACCACCGCTGTTAGGTGGGCTCAGCTCAAAATTCCTGTACAGGAACCTTGGTATTCAAGTACCTATACAGATTCCTGCATTATCGTGGACGTTGCTGCAAGAAATTCCCTAGGGAGGATGTGTGTGTATGTGTGGGAAGGGCCCTTTTGAGCAGGCCTGCCCAAACTGGGGAAATTGACTCATTTGCCAGATGGGATTTTAACACCACCAGTTTCCTCAGCTTAGCTCGAAGGCTTGGGGAGGTGGTCGCTCTCTGAAGTGGAAGGGAGGCATCCAGTACCGTAGATACGCAGTATCTCGGAGGGTGTCTTAAGGCGACTGATTTTGAAATAAAATAGAATCAATGAAGTAATTTAGAATTGAAATAATAAATATATTAGCAGTAAAAGAATGAATAAGTCTTCCAAATAAAAAAAGTTCATAATACGTTGTGTAAAGAAGATATGAAATAAATATTTAAAAATCAACAGTTTCAGGGAAAATAGATTTATTCTAAAAATTCTTGAAATCTTAACCCTTAAATCCAACACCCTTTATAAAAAAAGTTTTTCGTAATATCATTTGTTGATTTGTTGACCGTACATAGAATTTAAAAATTAAAAAAAAAATGGTTTTAAAAATTTTGAAAATGCTCTAACTTTTTGAATTTTTATCAAAAATAGCTGGCTAACGAACTTGTCCTTTTCTTCTAGGGCTTAAAAACATATGCCAAAGCTGAATCCAATCTGATAATTTTTTCGTAAGTTATCGTGCCTACAGATAGACATACTACAGACAGACTACAGATAGACAGACACCTTGGTAAAAATAGATTTTTCTATCTCAGAGGGTCTCAAAACGTGGAGACTTGATGAAAACCGACTAAGTCAAATTTTACATAAAACCAATACCTTTTCATTAGAATGAGAATGTAAAAAGTATAGCTTCTTATATTTTGATTTTCTCGGAACATAATACTTCTTTCCGATGCACAACTTTGAATTCTCATTCAGTATCGGAAGCAAGTTTTTGTTCTAATTAAAAATTCTATAAATAATCACAAATTAAGGCCGACTTTAAAAATCCACCAAATTTCAACCTTAATTCTCGGCGAATATTCTCGGAAGTAGCTGAATTTGTGTAGATTAACGTTTATGTAACCGTATTACGTGAGGTTTCTTTTCTGAACAGAAGATTGAATTTATGTTCGCAAACCACGGCCTTGTAGGTCAGTGTCACTTATAATCTTATATTATATCTCTATACTTTATAACTGTATTGCAATAAAGTCACATTCAATGTATGAACTGTTATAAACATTCAACGGTAATGATTTCGACATTTTATAAAATATTGGCTTACACTTTGCAAAGAAATTGTCAACATTATTTGAACTGAGGATCATTTAACCCTTCTATTTAAAGTTGTGGCGCTTATGCAATTCCTTCATTTGTTCCTGTAAAGTATAATGTAATAATATAATTGCCATTCATATTTTTCAATTGTTGCATTATTAATAAAATCATATTCCTGTTATGAGAAACATTAAATTTATCAGCGCAGGATGTCAGTGAACGTTTCTGTTTCATTTGAGGTACATTTTACGTTTACGGCATTAAAATGAAAAGATTGTATTTCAACTTAGTCGCCCACAAGCACTTACTATTAAACGTATCTGCGTTACTGGATTCTTCTAGCTACGTCACACGGCACGTGCCACGAACCACTACCACGTCTCTCTAGAGGTGTGTAGAGGCCCGTGGTGGTGGAACTCGAACATGTGGCATTTGATTTGATTTCCCCAGTTTGGGCAGACCTGCTTTAGAGGTTCCTCAGTATCAGCATGCTTCAGAAAAACTACACAGGATCCTTTACAGGTCCTGTAGAAGAATATTCATGTGGGACAGAAGTAGTACAGGGTTCTTTAGAGATATTTTTGCGAGTGTCCCACCTGGTCCGAAACCTGTACAGGATCCTTCCTACGGAATTTATTATAGCAGCATCCACGATAATGCAGGAATCTGTACAGGTATTTGAATCAGTGGCGTAGCCAGGGGGGCTAAAGCTCCCCCCACCCCCCTCCTGAAATTTCTAAATCACATCTTTTATACACTGGAAAACTTTATTCTATTTACAACAGCTTGTATCTCTGTTCTGACGGCTCTGTTATTTGCCATAAATACTAATGAGAAAGAGGGATTATATAGAGTATAGACGCCAAAATAAACTGGTGTCTATTCTTCATGTTCCCTGCGAAAATGAAGGCAGTTGTAGATTTCTACATTTAAAATTAAATAAATTTAAAGGCCAACACCATAAGACAAAATTTAAGCACACCAAAAATTCAGTTATAAGTATAGCTTTGTCCTCATCCAGAACGACTACCTGAAAGGTAGAAATTCGTATGTGGATCATAAATTAGGAAGACCCTCATCGTAGACTAAAGTGGTCTCAGAATGCATTGGAAATTTTTTTTTTCTCGAATTTTCATGCACAACGACCCCAAATTTTTCGGATTCACCCCCCAAAAAAGCGTTATTTAAAAATTATATCTAAAGTTTCCGCAAGCCCCATGAAGTTTAACCCGTATTTCTCATAAGAAAAGAAGACGTTTTAGTAAATTTTATTCATAATCATCAATATTAGGTGTATCGAGTTGAAACTCAATACTTCCTTTCACAATTAGAAATAGAATACGAATAAAGACTTATTTTTTAAATATCACGCCCATAAGTCTGTTTCATAGGTTCCCAAAAAATCCTCATAAGTGAAAAATTGGGTTTCGCGAGTTTCTGGCGCTAATAATAATTTTTTTGGGGATTTTCAAAAATAAAAATTTTTTCTAATACATAAAGTACTACTTTATAATGATAACTAGAAGTTTACATGAATTTTTCAAAGAATTTATTATTGTTTTTAGCAATTTTTTCTTGGAATATATTTAAAAAGTCGCGGTTTTTCCGAATTTCTCAACTTATTTTCAACTTTTCAATTAGAGCGAAGCAATAATCAATTAAATCAAACAGAAATAATTTTTTTACAATTTATTATTATTTACAATAATATTCTTTCAGAATAATGCCAGCAATTTAGGTCTTTTTAAATATACAAATTTTTGTTAACTTTTAGCATAAAGTGACTCAATAATTAGTGAAATTTAACAAATATAATTGTTTAAACAAATTAATATTGTGTATAATTATCTTCTCCTCTAGTAATGCTACATAGTTGCAGCTTTTTCTGAAATATTCCACTTTTATCAACTTTTCACTTTGTTAGGTAATGACTAAGTCAAGTTAACAAAAAGATTATTGTTTAAACATTTTATTGTTTAAACAGTTTATTATTGATTATAACTATTTTCTCTTGACAATTAGAAAGATGCGGTTTTTTTCTGAAATTTTTTACTTCCATTTTTCCTTTTAGTTATGAAGATATAATAAATAAACAATACAGAACATCATTTTTTAAACAATCTCTTTTTTTTGTTAATATGTTTGTCTGAAATAAAATAGATATTTGAAATATTTTTCAAATTTTCTATATGATTCATATTAAATATAAATTTTCCATGAGAGCCTTTTTGTTTAAATTATTTAATAATATTTATTATTTGTGGGCGTCCGCATGAATAGGGCCCTTGTGGGCGGTTATTATTGGGTATAAGTGGGGAATATTAAGACCCATACTGAATCTTTTGAACTCTATTTATGTCCTGAAAGCAAGCCGCAATGGGTATATTTAATTTTCAAACTTCAAACCTGTCCCGGTGGCTCGTTTTTCAACCTAAACGGTTTGACATGCACTTAAAATGCCGGGAACTTATCCGGCTACATGATTCTGTATGTAACTCCATACTGGCAATAAGTGCCCTTTTCGTGTGGACGCCCACATTTGTTCCTAATTAAAAAGTTAAAGAAAAGCTGAACAATTCGGAGAAGATAGTTATAAACCATAATAAGTGTTTAAACAATTGTTTGTTAATTTGCATTAATTATTATCTCATTAAGTAAAAAGTAGACAAGAAGTTGAAATTTTGAGAAAAACCCGCAACTATCTGGCATTAATGTAGGAGAAGATAGTTCTAGACAATAATAATATAATTAAACAATTATTTTGGTTAAATTTCATTAAATTAAGTGAAAACTTGACAAAAAGTGAATCATTTCAGAAAAAACCGGAACTATTCAGCATTAATATAAAAGAAGATTGTTATAAACAATAATAATACTTTGTTTAAACAATCGTGTTTGTTTAAACAATTATTTTTGTTAAATTGCTGTAATAATTACCTCGCCTTGAGTGAAAAGTTGACCATAAGTGAAAAAATTCAGAAAAAACTGCAATTTGAATACCCAGGTTCCTCTACAGGGACGTGCGCAAGTTCCCTCGCAGGATCAGCGCCAGGAACTGGTGTACCAGGAAACTGCGTCCAAATCCATTTCAGATGATGCAACTTCAACCCACAGAATCATTTGCCTCTTGAATATGTTGTTCATTATATAATTTAGTGTAAGGTATTTTTTGAAGGACTTTTTAAAATAAGCAAAGTGTTTTCTTAGAATTTTCTCAAATATACCGTAGTCTGGAAAAAATTCAATTTTTGGAAAAAAAAATTCTCGTGTCCACAAAAATGGTTGAACCCATATAAAACTTATAGAATGTCTCTTATTCCTGGGATATCCCTGGGAGATAAATGAGATCGAATAGCATATCCCGGTATATCCTATTGCTGATACTGCACTATTAGCTGGAATTATTGCATCTGCACTCATAGAACAGTAATAATTCTAATAGTGTTCAACTGAATTATTATAAACAATTTTTATAAACAAATTCTTACTAGTATTTCTTCTCATAGTTCTTTATTTTGCTTATACTCTCTCCCTTTTACGGGTTTGAGAGTCTTTACATAACAATTACATATATTCTTAAAAAAAAAGCCTTATACTACCTTACTAACTATTTGCTACATATCGTCTTAAACCATTATTCTTATTTCCAAACTCTCTCTCAGATCTTCCAGCTTTTTCATCCATTCCTCCCCCTGACCATTTTCATTCAGAATCCATTTCATTCTCTCTTCTATACTCTCCCCTCCCCCTTCGTCAGCTGTACACCTCTCCAACACATGCAACCATATTTCCTGCTCATACATACATACTCTACACAGATTCTCTTCTTCATTCATCCAATACCTACATGCTCTTACACCCTCTCCCATTCTGAATCTCACCACTCTATTCCATTTGCTCTCCTTTTTAATCTTTCTCAGGTACTCAGGTTCCCCCTGGCTCTTAACCATTCTATACCGGCTGTTGTACCTCCAATCTGCTATCCCCCCCCCCCTAGCCTTGTCTTCATATTTTCCTCTATTTCCTCCCACTCTCTAACCCTCCCTTGCATACCACATTTAAACATCATTTCACATCTCTCATTTTCCCATTTTGCACGCCCCACGTTACCCCTCCTCTCTTTGTCCACAAACTCTTCTTCTTCTAAGTTCCATGCTCTTTTCACTTGCCTGACCACTATTTTCTCTCTTCCTATTTCTTCCCTTAGCATATAACCTGGGCAGATCCAACTCACTCCCATAACCCATCTTAAAAATCTCTCATGCATACTTTCCACTCTCTTATTTTCTTTCCATCCCCAAATTTCCACTCCATAGCTTAACACTGACCATACTAACGCCTCAAACATCCACACTCTCATCCTCCAGTCGTCCTTGAACCTTCTTTTTCCTATAACCTATACTTGTCCCATTACTTTGCTCGCGCATTCTAATCTCTTTCTCACCTGCAGTTCGCTTCCTCCTCTCGTTTCGAACCAAAATCCTAGGTAGCAAAACTCTTCCACCAACTCCACCACTACTTTATTTATCTTCCATTCGTACTCTACTCTACCCTTTTTATTTCTAAAATACATCATCTTAGTTTTATTCACATTCACTGTTAAACCCTTTTCTCTCACATAGTCTTCGAACACTCTCATCATCAGATTCATACCTCTTTCATCATCTGCCACTAGAACTACATCGTCTGCATATGCTAGTGAGTACAATTTGCCTGTTCCTAACGTTGGTTATTTTTTAAAGAACTTTTTAAAATAAGCAAAGTGTTTTCTTAGAATTTTCTCAAATATACCGTAGTCTGGAAAAAATTCAATTTTTGGAGAAATAAATTATCGTGGCCACAAAAATGGTTAAACCCATATGAAACTTATAGAATGTCTCTTATTCCTGGGATATCCCTGTGAGATAAATGAGATAGAATAGGATATCCCGGTGTATCCTATTGCTGATACTGCACTATTAGCTGGTATTATTGCATCTGCACTCATAGAACAGAAATAATTCTAATAGTATGTATGTATGTATGTATTTATTCTCTCCCTTTTACGGGTTTGAGGGCCTCCGCTTCCTTTACAGTACGTTACAAAACCAGTTACACTGCCTCAATCAAACTTACTACCTAAATAATAATATTCTACTTATACTAACTTAAATGCTATCGCTTTGTCTTAACCAAATTACTCTCGAGATCTGCTGACTATTGAGATTCCTGGGCTTCCGTTTCCTCTTACCATTTCCGTTACTATGATTTAAAAATTTTATTCACTTTACTGTCCTTGTGTAGGAGTGCGCGATTGGCCTTTCCCTACTATATGCCCCTTACTTTCTCTCATTTCTTCAAGTTTCATCATCCAGCTTGCTCCTTGTCCACCTCCATCCAAGATCTACCTTATCCTGTCATCCATACTCTCACCACCTGTTCCCTCCCCTGTGCATCTCTCTAAAACATGCCCCCATGATTCTATCTCGTAATAATAGACTCTACATCTTCTTTCCTCTTCATCCATCCAGTACCTACACTCTCTCATTCCTTCTCCCATCCTAAATCGTATAACGTGGTTCCATTTACTCTCCTTTTTAACCTTCCTTAAATATTCTGGTTCTCCTTCAACCTTCACTACCTTATACCACCTGTTATACTTAGATTCCACGATTTTTTCCATCTTTCCTCCCCCTCCTTAATTATTAGTTCATTTTCTAACTCTTGCCGTACTCTGGCATCTGCTCTTATATCGCATTCTCTCCTCCTCTGCTGTCTCTCTTCCTCCCACCTCGATCTTTCTGTATTACCCCTTGTCTCTTTGTCTACTACTTCCCGTAGACAAGCTTGTGCTATCCTGCTTCCCTCCCCTCTCTTTATTTTCTCCTCTAAAGTTCCATGCTCTCTTTATTTGTGTAATAACCATTTTACCTCTACCTAATTCCCCCCTCAACATATATCCTGGACAGTTCCAGCTCACTCCCATTACCCATCTCAAGAATCTCTCCTGCATACTTTCCACCCTCTTGTGCTCCTTCCATCCCCAGACCTTCACTCCGTAACTTAGGACTGACCACACCAACGCATCAAACATCCACAGTCTCATCTTCCAGTCATCTTAACCTTGTCTTCCCTATACCCCACAGCTGCCCCATAACTTTAGTCGCACATTCTATCCTTCTCCTCACCTGTAGTTCAACCCCTCCTTTCGACTCAAACCAGAAGCCTAGGTAACTAAATTCCTCTACCTGTTCCACTTTCTCCCCGTACATCTTCCATTCATATTCTACCTTTGTCCTTCCCTGTCTCCTGGGTGGTGGGGTGTGGTAAATTTGTTCAAAGTCACTTTTCCCCCTCGAAATTATAAAGTTTTTATCACGGATATTTTTTCATATAATGCGTATTTTTGTGATATTTCGATGTCTCAAGTTTAAAAAAAAAACTATAATGAACATATTTAAGAGGCCAATGATTCTGTGACTTGATGTTGCATTATCTGAAATGGATTTGGACCTGAAAATTCATTTTCATTTTCTTAAAATTAAAACGTTTCGTTCGTAACGATATTTGCAAAGTGTAATGAAATTTAAATTTCGCGCATTCACTTTTTGCGAAACCTAACAGCGGTTGTCAGAACCACCTCTGAGCCCTGTCCTTGAGATTTTCAGATAGATTTAGGGCCTTTTTAATGATTAATTAGTTCATTATAATCTACTATATATTAATAAATAGCCCACTCTCCTTATTTTGACTGTCACCCCCTCCGGCACATTTAAAATTAAATGAAACAAGCAACTTTCTGACCATCTAAGTAGGTTGTTAATGCATCTAACCTCTAAATTGTGTACTCTGCTGATAGAACGGCACTGGGCCGCCAGTGCCGTTTAAGTGTCTGTTTGTGCTTATTTCGGCATCTAAACGGCACATGCGACGGTCATATAATGGTCCTTATTGTATTCGTCACGTTCCAGGCGGGTAGAGTAATTTACAGTAGTTGGCCGCCACCAACCGAATTCCTTTTTAAAATTTTCTTCAAATTATTAACACTTTTTTGATTTTTGAATTTTCTTATTATATTTTATAATTATAAATTATATACTAATATACTATTCTGGAGTTGAATTCGAAAATGTTGGCTGTTTTAGCGTATCTCATTCCATTTACGAGATACATTATATTCATTCCAATTCTAAACTTCTAAAAAAAAGTTAGATACCTGAAATCATGGAAACTTGTAGATTCTGAATTTCTAACTTTCGCAGAGGTAATTTCAAACTTTTACCATTTTTAATTTTTAATCCCTTTTAGCTGGTCTACTTGGTAGCCTAGTCGCATATATAAAGGGAACTTCTGCAGGCATTTAAAACTGTTCAATCGGCAGGGTAGTCTAAAGATCGTACATTTCAATATGAGCTTAACGGAGAAGTCAGTTTTCACGACAAAAGCCCATCCATTTTTTTAGGCACTCCTTTGATTTGCATAATATAAATGAGAACAGATTGGGATCCGGCACGAATATTCGAGAAATTTTTAATTTTTGTCATAGCGTCATTAATTATTGCGTGACAGTTTTCATACACTGACAGCAATGATGGAAGTAACTTTAGAGCAGTGGTCGGCACGCTCCTGACCAAGTCAGGGTAGCCTAACCGGCCTGACCAACGACCTACTTTCTGGTCAGGTACCTGCGAGCTTGGGCAGACCAACCCTTCCCTCATGGGTCCTTCGTTGGAAAATGGGAGAAAATTTTGAAATTAAAAGTTTCTTAATTCTGCAATCCGCGATTTAAAAGTAATGTATTTGGAATGTACATATTTTTCCGATTCCAACGACATTTAATTTGTCTATAAAGGTTGAAAATTCGAGAAGTATTCAGTATTAAATTGAATATTGAGCTAACGTTTCTTGATATTAAACTCCTTCAAATTTTCAAATGTTCTAGGCAAGTAATATATCATTGGAATCGGAAAAATTCGTAGATGCTGATTATGCAATTTTCAAACCGCTAGTTGAAAAATTAAAAGTTTTTAAATTTCCTTACATTGACCTGCTTGTGGACAAAAGACCCCTGCTGGAGTAAGCTCACTCACACTGAGGTTTATGATCAGACCGAAAAGTATTAGAAAAAATTAGTTCGGGACGAGCCTGACCATACCTGAAAAGTATGCAAAATACATAATACTAAAGTCGGCGTCAAAAGTACGCGACCCTCACTTTGAACACTTGCAACTCGTTCAAAAAAAATCGCAGAAAATTTTGGCCAGGTAAACGTGAAAGCTTAAGGTCTATCGAATTGAAGGATATGTATATTGTTGTTCTAAAAAATCTTTTACGGTGGCGCTGATGTAAAACGTGCCAAAAAACAAGGTTTTTGAGGCACTTTTTTTAAGCCTCGACTTTCGAGACTTCCCAAACCGAGCTGAACGTCTTGCAAAATCTGAAAAAATTCACAGACCATTCTCAAGGTGTCCAGAATGCAACGCAGTTTTCCAAATTTCAAAATATGAATTTGTTTATTAATTACAGACCGTTTTCCACAAAAAATCATCTTGGAAAGAAATAATGATAGGAACTTGTTTTATGACTTAAGATGTGCAGTTTCGTAACGCGATTGATGTACAATTTGAAAAAATGAAATTAGATCAATATTTCGCGAACTAAACCTTAACGCACATTTCGGAATTTAATGAGAATAGCCACCGTATAAAAAGTGTTAGAAAAAAAGTATCTATTTCACAACAATAGGGAACTCAGAAGGAAGGGGTAACGATGTACCTGTCTTTTTCCCTCTCAGCTATTGACCTGCGGG
>CAKNWT010312823.1:0-14052 GCA_932066315.1 Andricus coriarius | reverse complement strand
TTACTCAGTTTGAAAGGTTATTAGTAAATTAAATGTATAAAAATGAAATTTCAAATTCAAAGGAGAATATAATGCAAAAATTATTTGAATGCTTGAATGAAAATAATTGTGCCATGCTTGTTACGTTATCAACTGATTAAATAATTATAATATGATTCTATTGAAACTTAAATTTTCTGGAATTAGTTTAAAAGGTTATCAACAAATCAAATATTCAGAAATAAAAGTTCAAATAAAAAAAATATATAAATTAAAAATTATTTTAAATGTATTAATGAAAGTTATAGTTTAAAGCTTCTTATTTTTTGAACTGACTGATTATTTTTTAGCTGATTAATTTTTTTAACAATATAAATTACATAAAGATTGATTTGCTTCAATTAAGTACATAAATTGATTATTTACTTTAAGGTTATCTAATTAAATATTAGCTATAATTTGTATAACAACATTGTATTTACATGAAAACTAACAATGATGTAGTGTTGTAAACAGATTAATTAGTTGTTAAAACTTATACTTTCTGGAATAAGTTTGAAAGGCTATTAATAAATTGAATTTTCGGAACTGAAAGTGAAAATAAAAAAAGTAAAATTAAGTAAAGTAAAAATTATTTCAACGATTTAACAAAAATTATAGTTAAATGCTTCTTATTTCGGGAACTGATTATTTAACTATTAGCTGAATAATTTTTTTCAGATTATTAAATTAGATAAAGACAGAATTTTAATTTCTCTATACCAAGTGACATACTAACTAATGGAGATATTTTGATAACTTCATTCTTCACATCTATTCCCTAAGGCCAAATATGGTAAAAAAATGTCGTAAAATTTATAAAATGTCTAACTATTTGCAAGAATTTTTAAAATAAATATCAATGTATATCATGTTCAAATAACATTTAGGAATATTTATAAAAAGTATTAATATTTTCATTGATTATTAAAGTACTATAAAGAATTACCCTAAAAAATTCTTTTGTCCTTTTAAAATGATGAGATATTTCTTTATAAAATAAATTTCGTTTAATTTGTTTTACAATTATTT
This sequence comes from Andricus coriarius, assembly GCA_932066315.1. NCBI lineage: Eukaryota > Metazoa > Arthropoda > Insecta > Hymenoptera > Cynipidae > Andricus > Andricus coriarius. The sequence continues at coordinate 13,002 of CAKNWT010312823.1, read as the reverse complement.
ACAATTAATTTTCAATCATAACTATTATAAAATTAAAATAATATTGTAAAAACGAAATTTAGTAATATTGAGATAAGTATTTTCAGACATTAAAGGTTTTGTACAACTTTATATATTAAGGAAGCATATGAAACGTAAGTATCAGAGGTAAGTATACAGAAAAATGGTGATTAATTTAATGAATTAGAAATAATTATAATTTATTATTATTTTGACTTAACAATATTTAAAATCAATTGAAAAATAAAACATAAATAATGAAAAATTAAACTGTAGAATCGGATAGTTTAAACATTCCATAAGAATTCCTGAAAAATATAATCATTAAATATCTCAAGAATTCATCACGTGTATTTGAGGTGTGAATTTATGAAAACAAAAATCAACTTAAACCTCTTAATAGCTGACGAAACCGAATAGTGAAGTCGGGCCTCGGGCGAGCTCGGCTTCGAGCTCGCGCCTCGTGCTCGTGTATTTTCGGCTTTACACGAGGCTGGCCGACGCATCGCGTAACATAGCCGGCTCACCGAGACGCTGCATTTGCATGCATTGCTCCCAGATGGGAAAGCGGTGGAGCCTAAGAATCCCACGTTCTGGAGACTCTGGTATAGACCTGAGATTTATCCCCTTTTTTTAAAACGAGACAAACCCTTGCCTAATTCCAAACGTCAGGGAACGTCGCAAAATGTAGGTGTGTGTTGAGCAAGACTGTTAAAGGTGCAATCAATGTCGCTGATAGGTCCTTAATTAAGAATGCTGGTATAAGGTCGGTGCCCGCAGTATGTTTACGTGGAAATTTCTTAACAGCTTTAATAACATCATTTCCTTCAATTCTCTCACATCCCCAAGTAAATGGTGAATTTTAACAGAGAGAATTACGGAAAGTGCAGTTGAGGGCAACTCGTAGACGCTATCAAAGTAATCTGAAAATAAATGCACAATATCAGTACTGTCGTATTATCAATGTGCAAAAAGTTGCACTTGAATCTTTAAAAAATGACTTTTTTCATGGAAAAATACAAAAGACTTTATGATAATCGAGGCAACCGTATCCCTTTTTTTGCATCAGGGCTGAGAGGCTGTGTAACTGTGTGAGTTTGAGAGAAGGTCGTATTTCACGTGTTGCAGTAGCGCCTGAAAGGTCCCACGCTCAGTGTGCGGTAGCTTCGATTATCGTTAAGCCTTTTGTATGTTTCCAAGAAGGAAATAATTTTTTGAACATTAAAGTGCAACTTTTTGCTCATTGATAATACGCTAAACATTGTCAGAAGCCAAAAATGCGTAATTTGCTTCAAGAATCATCTCTGTACATTCCTTAGTTCCGGAGATTACACCCCCCCACACTTTTGTCAATAACTTATTAACAGTTAATTATTTCTGACTCTAAATATCACCACGGGGCACAGAAAGGATGAACGAACAGTATTCAGTAATTGTTTTGAATTGAAATAACGGCTACTCACGGCGTCCTGGAAGGCGATATAAATGGAGCAAAAATGTAGAGAAAAACTGTGAATGTAGCGTTTTTCTACATGGAAAAACCAAAAAAAATCGACCCCTCAGACCTCCTAATTAGATCGTTTATTCGTTTTTCAGTAATTTAAAGTTTTTCAATTACAGTAATTTAATCGAAAATCGACATTTTTATTTCTTTCAAGTTCAAATGCTACCAAGTATTATTTACAATAATGGGATATATGTTTTCGATGTATTTTCTGCCGTACAAAACGATGGTGTTATTAGTTTTACTCTCTAGAATAAAACTAATAGCACCATTGTATTCTACGAGAAAAAATACATCAAAAACATGTATCATAATACTGAATATAATTTTTAAGTACCCTTTAAAAGTTTGATAACAAAGTGATTTTTTCGCCAACCGGCCGTACTGGCAGCGTAGCGCATAGGCGCAGCATTTTTATTTTCATCAAGTTCAAGTACAACCAAACGTTAGTTTCAAAAGTATGACATATGTTTTCCATATATTTTTTCTCGCAAAACATGATATTGTTATTTGTTTCAAAGTTGGAATTACCTAAAATGCGCTAGAGGCGAAAAATCATCAAAAACACGGCTTTTCTTCTTACGATACACTACAAAACACGCTTCTAGCGCTTTTTAGTCAATTTTCATAATAAAGCCAATAATATTATCGTCTTCTACGAGAAAAAATACACCAAAAACATGTACCATACTTTTGAAAATAATGTTTGGTTGCTGTCAGTCCGGCCGATAGTCGCAATTTAATTGAATTTCATAAATAATTAAAAATGAAAATTCACTATAACTTATCAAGCGTACTTCTACTTTGAATAAATATGTACATGAGTATGTATGAATAATATAAATTGTATATACATATAAGCGAGTAGGAGCAAGGAAATATGTGAAACTTCAGCTTTTCTGAATTTCAACAAATAGGAAGGATGATTTATTGCATTTATTTTAAATCTGCAACAAAACATTATTTTCAAAAGTATGGTATAGTTTTTTGGTGTATTTTTTCTCGTAGAAGACGATAATATTATTGGTTTCATTACAAAAATTGACTAGAAAGCGCTAGAAGCGTGTTTTGTAGTGTATCGTAATAAGAAAAGCCGTGTTTTTGATGATTTTTCGCCTCTAGCGCATTTTAGGTAATTCCAACGTTGAAACAAATAACACTATCATGTTCTACGAGAAAAAATACATCGAAGACATGTGTCATACTTTTGAAAATGACGTTTAGTTGTACTTGAACTTGATGAAAATAAGAATGCTGCGCCTATGCGCTACGCTGCCAGTGCGGCCAGTTGCCGAAAAAATCACTTTGTTATAAAACTTTTAAAGGGTACTTAAAAATTATATTCAGTATTGTGATACACGTTTTTGATGTACTTTTTCTCGTAGAATACAATGGTGCTATTAGTTTTATTCTAGAAATCATCTAGAATGCGCTAGTTGATAAAATTAACCTAAAAATACAGCTTTTTCCAAAAAATTCGCAACATAAACGCCATTACGGAAAAAAATACATCGAAAACATGTATCCCATTATTGTAAATAATACTTGGTAGCATTTGAACTTGAAAGAAATAAAAATGTCGATTTTCTATTATATTACTGTAATTGAAAAACTTCAAATTACTGTAAAACGAATAAACTATCTAATTAGGAGGTCTGAGGCATCGATTCTGTTTGGTTTTTCCATGTAGAATAACGCCACATTCACAGGTTTTCTCTACATTTTTGCTCCATTTATATGGCCTTCCGGGGCGCCGTGTACTCTCCTTGCAATATGACATTTTCCGACAAGGGGGTCGCCCACGGCCCACACATGGTGCTTTGTGTTATTATTACATAGCATGGCGCTTTAAGGGTTTAGAATGTGTCTGACTGTATGTATCTATGTGTGTATGTCTGTATGTATGTATGTATGACTGTCTGTGAGCACGATGACTTTCGAAAAAATGGACTGATTGGATTGGACTTTGCTATACTCTTTTAGTCTCGTAAACAAAGGTTAAGTTCGTTAGCCAGCCAGTTTGGATAAAAATTCAAAAAGTGAGCGCATTTTGAAAATTTTTGAGACCATGTTTTTACAAAAATTGGAAATTATGTGTGCGTTTATTCATAGTACTCGAATATTCAAACAATTTATTTTAATGACATTTTTCGATAAAATGACCGGCAAATGGTCGGTTTTTCCAAAAAAACAGGCAACCATTTGCTTCGAAGTGCTTCGTTCGCGAACAACTTTTGTCGGATTTGGCTCACCTTGGAAGATGCACACAGTCGACTGCTGTTTAGTTTCAGGCTCATAAGCATAAATCCATGTTTCGTCACCTGTTACGATGTCATAGACATGCTTTGAATCACCGCGATCGAATTTTTTCAGCATTTGTTTTGACCAATTCACACGAGCCTTTTTTGAGCGATTGTCAAGTTATGTGGGATACAACGGCAACACATTTTTTTGACAGCCAAATGTTGATGCAAAATTGCTTGCACGCTGGTCCCACTAATGCCCAAGGATGCCTGAATCTCACGATAAGTCACATGCCGATCTTGCATTATTAGTTCACGCACAGCGTCAATTTTTTCTGGGACAACGACTGATTTTGGGCGACCTTCACGACTTTCGTCACTGAGCGAACTGCGGCCACGATTAAATTCATTGTACCAGCGTTTCACAGTGGGCAAGGATGGAGCTTCATCGCCAAAAGTCGAAGTGAGTTGATCGATGCACTCTTGTCTTGATAATCCACGTCGAAAATCGTCAAAAATCATCGCACGAAAATGTTCACGATTCAATACCATTTTTTCGCTGAGACAATATTTTCAAGTCACTGAAAACAATACAGGTTATGCTCAAGTGACAAAGCGTTCTGAAGAAGGGTATGGTTAAAAAGGTCAAACTTTCAGTTGGCATCGTCAGATGGCACCTGTAAGCACTAGTATTGCCAAGGCTCAAAATATAAAAGGCAACCCTCGTATGTACTGTAACCCTCAACTTTAGTAAGGTTAACTATATCCGGCGATATGACGTCATGTACCCAGTAAATGTGAATGAATTGATTAAATAAAGAAAGGGAATCGCACGAGAATGAGAGCGAAGCTGGATTTGTCATACAAATAAAGATATTTATTCAAAATTGCCTATTCTAGCTTAGAATACAATGAACATCCATAAATGCCTCATCAACATTAGAAATAATTGATAAATTTAAATTTAAAATTTAAAGCTTTATCGGGTTTCAATCCTGTGCAAAACTACGAATCTTGCCGACATTTCGTGAACATTGCAGTTCACTTCTTCCGGGCTGACCTGAAACTGAAGTTTCAGGTTATTTTGTTCTTACATATATTCTCTAAGATGACTGTGATTGGCCAGAGTGGCCCATGGGAGGGACTGCTCGAACTTGATTGGCCAATCAAGTCTTTTTTTTTTTAACCCGGGAGGACGGAAAGCCAAATCGGATTGGTATTATATCCATTATCCCTATTGATGTTATTAGGGTGTTTTAAGATTTCGATTGCTTCTCTATGTTTTCTTGGAAAAATATTGTACGTTTTTGCGATGACGGTTGTTTTTTCAAACAAAATTTTATGTCCTGTTTCAATATGATGCTCAGCTAGTGCTGATTGGGTGAAATGTTTTAGCCTGACTTTACTCTCATGTTCTTTTACACGTTGGCTCACCGCGCTCCTGGTGTCTCCAATATAGACTTTGCCACAAGAACAAGGGATTTTATATACTCCCGGATCACTGAGAGGTGCCTTTTTATCTTTAGGATTGTTTAGAAGTTGTCCTATTTTTGCAGGTGGTTTAAATATGGTTTGGATGTTGTGTTTGTTGAGAATTCTTCCTATTCGTTCTGTGATACCTTTAATGTAGGGTAGGATTATGGTCTTATTTTTCTCTCTTTCTTTAGTGGGTTGTGTTGACTTGTTTTTTTGAGTGTATTTTCTTATTGCTTTCTCAATTTGTTTGTTTGTGTAATCGTTTTGTATTAGGATTTGTTTAACATTTTGTAATTCCTTTTGTAAGTTATCTTTATCTGTCATGGAGACAGCTCTGTATACAAGAGAATTGATGACCGATTGCTTTTGAGATGGGTGGTGGTGGGAGGGGCATGTAGGTATCTGTTTGTATGGGTGGGTTTTCTGTAAACTTCGTGTCCTAATGTATTATGAGATCTTTTGTAAACTAGTACGTCCAAGAAAGGTAATTTTCCGTTTTGTTCAATTTCCATGGTGAACTTGATATTAGGGTTTAATTGATTGATGAAATCGAAGAACCTGCGTAGTTCATCTAGTACATGTCTCCAGATGACAAAAGTGTCGTCAACGTAACGGCACCATAATTCCGGTTTGAGCTTGGATTTGTTAAGGATTCTAGTTTCTAGATTTTCCATAAAGATATTGGCTATCACAGGTGAGATTGGAGATCCCATTGCTGCTCCTGAAGTTTGTTCGTAGAATTGGTTATTGAAAGAGATGTAGGTATTATTGAGACAGTGTTCTTCCAAAGGTACGACATCGGAGGGGAAGTTTGTCAGGATTTAATAATATCGATTGTATCAGAGATTGGTACTTTCGTAAAGAGAGATTCTACGTCGAAACTCACTAAGATGTCTTGGGGTTGAATGTGGATCTGTTGTATCTTTCTGGTGAAGTCAAAAGAATTTTGGACGTGCGTGATAGAGTTTCCTGTGAAAGTATTCAGTTCTTTAGCGAGAAAGCGTGATAGGTTGTAAGTTGGTGAGTTTATTGCGCTGACGATCGGTCGGAGTGGAATGTCGTTTTTGTGGATTCTTGGGAGTCCGTAAAGTCTTGGAGTGGTGGGATTAGTAGGTATTAAATTAGATATTGTTTGGCTGTCAAGTTTAGAGTCTTTTAGAAGGGTTCTTGTTTTTCTGACTATTGTTTTTGTAGGATCTTTTTTAAGTTTTTCACATGTATCGTCAGTTAGAAGGTCCATGGTTTTGTTGTTGTAGTCTTCTTCATTCATTATTACTGTTGTGTTGCCTTTGTCTGCGGGTAATAATATGATGTCTTTATTCTGGTTGAGTTCTTTAATTGCTGTTTTTTCTTGTTTTGTTAAGTTTGAAGATGGAAGTTGGGCTTGGCGTAAGATGTTGGCCGTCCTACGCTGTATGTCATTCGCTTTTTCGGGTGGAAGGGTATATATTGTGGATTGCAAATTATTGATGATTTCTTCTTTCGGGATTTTCGTTCGAGCTACGGAAAAATTATGTCCTTTAGATAAGGCTGAAATCATTTCATTGCTGAGAGGATGGTTAAAGATGTTTTTTACTGTGTTAGTTAATGGTGCGTGCCTTACTGGAAGTAATTTGTCAAATTTTATTTTTTGTTTTTGAGTGGAAAGATCTTTAATCAGTTGGGATTGGTCAAAAGATATGCTGTCCAATGTAGACCAAATGTCAAATCTGAGAGTCTTTGATAGGAAAAGGTGAAGTTTCAATTGTTTTTTGGAGGCAGTGTGCAAGATAAATTTGGTATTTTGTATTCTTTCTTTCAATAGAAGCAAACTTGTTTTATGTAGAATTGATTTGGATTTAGATGTTCCCAAATGGTTTTTCAACTGTAAAAATTTTGGGACGATGTTATTATCCCTACACCGTTTTAAGAAAGCTAAAGATGTTAGCACCTTAGCTTGAGAAAACCTGAGCTTACTAAAAGTATTAGTTTTAGTACGAAAACTCTCCCCGTAGAGTTCTTTAATAATAGATTTATTGCTTTCACGATGATTCATTATGATGAATTTAAATACAAAATTTAAAGCTTTTTCGGGTTTCAATCGTGTGCAAAACTACGAATCTTGCCGACATTTCGTTCATATCATAATAAATCATCGTGAAAGCATTTAATCTATTACTAGAAATAATTATCACCCTTTTGTTCTGGCGATGGCCCAAGCATGTATAAACACTTATCTCTGGCTGAGACTGCTAGCTTTTTAATTAATCTGTATACGCCTTATTTTGAGAGATGTACACAATACGATAGAAAATCAAAATGCAAATAAATCCAACGTGTGGGTAATAATATAAGAAATCATGCAAATTAAATTCTAAATAAAAATTCACATAAACGTCCTTTATTTTAAGGAACCTGAAATAATGCGAGTTTAAAGTCTAATGCCTAAAATTTGTCGACCATTAAAGTTTAGTCTTTGTCCAAGTGAAATTTACATTCGAAGCATAATATGCTATAAATTGCTCATGGGCAAATCGCAACGTAAAATAAGTGATCCCATAAAGATGATCGAGATTTCTATAAATTGGGCTAACTTCCCACCGCAACAAATTATGCGGTTACGTAATTAGTATCACGCAGTGCCATCCACAAGAGGCCTCTCTCGGATGGAGGCCATGGTTCAGTTGGGAGTGGCAATAGGACAGAACCGAGGCAACGACCAGGCAATGGCCCCGGACAAACGCGAGAATATGGATTTAAGTAGTCGGACCAACTCAGGAGAGACATCCTTACCTGTTGGCAAAGAAGCTCACCGGCGCGAAGAGGATTCATGCAGAGGTTACATGAACGTTGGGTCAATATGCACCCGGAATATGCTCATAAAACGCCTCAGTATTTAAGAGATCAGGTATTCTTTTTGCGAACAAACGGATATGAAGCTCTTTATCGGCAAGAAGAAGAGTAACATCCTGCAGCGAACATACCATCCGTTCCAGCAGCATGAGAGGTAGGAGATCTATCCACCAAAAAGTCTTTCTCATGATGGACAAATTATCTGAAGCTAATAATGCTTTCCCCGATTTGCTCCCGAAGATGTTAATCTCTGGAATCTTCAATACGCCTGAGTAAGACTCGCGAGCGTATTGCACAGCTTCAGTTAGAAATTGAAACGGCGAGACGGCATGCGTCAAATATTCAGTGCGTGATAGGCTACATAACATCAAATAAAAAATTCACTCCAAAAGTTAGGGCACTTGCTCGCATCTTTAGAAAATCAAATCACACGCTGAACAAGTGTAAACTGTTGGCCATCAAGCAGCACTGAAAGCAAACAATAAGATCTCTTTCAACAGCGAAACATCGCCTTGAACGACGAGTAAAATGGATTCAGGAAACAGTCTGTTTAATAAAACGTCAAGTGCCGTTAAAAATCCGCCTAGCCGAGAAGAGATTCAAGTCTTCTGGGAGAAACTGTCTGAAGATACTTATCAGCGTCTCCACTAATTACTGCTGAAGAAGTGAAGAAATTTCTCGCTAGAACGAAGAACTTTTCAGCGCCAGGACCAGATAAAATCAACAACTTTTGGTGAAAGAAGTTCACTTCTACGCACCAACATCTAGCTCGTATATTTACTACTTTCTTAAACGGCGAACTTTTAACCATCCCGCAGCGGCTGCTGAAGAAGTGAAAAAAGTTATCGCTAGAACTAAGAACTTTTCAGCGCCGGGACCAGATAAAATCAACCACTTTTGATGGAAGAAGTTGACTTCTGCGCATCAACATCCAGCTCGTACATTTACTACTTGCAAGAGAGGGCTGGCAGATTGCAGGGATAACCTGTTAATAGACAGGTGTATTACCCAACACTCGATCAGGTATAGACGCAATCTGTCCATGCCTTGCATTGACTACCGTAAGGCATTCGATAGCACGAACCATGAGCTACTTACTAAGCTCCTTGCGTGCCTGGAGGTCCATCGAAAAATAGTGAGATGCATAAAAGAGCTTATGCTCTTGTGAGGGACAAGATTTGTCATAACATCCGATAAAAGACAAGTGACTACCAGCTATCTCACATATAAGAGGGAGGTCTTGCAAAGAGACTCTCGAAGTCCGATACTTTTCTGCATCTCCCTCTTAACTCTATCTATTGTCCTCCGAGGCAAAAGCTCTGGATACCTATGTGGCCCGCCGAACATAAGAGAATATAAGGTCAATCTCCTTTTACACATGAACGACCTCAAACTCTTTGCTTCCCCGAAAGAGGACCATAACATCCTTGTGGAGGTGTTGAATAGGTACTCTGAAGCAATTGGCATGAGCTTTGGACTGGACAAGTGTGCCTGCGTCCACCTAAACCAATGACGACTTGAAACTACACCATCGCACGACGATCAGGATGTTCAACACATAGGCGGAAATACCATTCAACATCTTGGTAATGGAGAAACATATACATATCTTGGAATACCTCAAGCGGAAACCCAAAACGTGCGTGTGTTAAAAACGGCCCTTGTAAAAAGGTATCGCCAAATTCTCAGAAAAATGTGTGCTTCCAAATTATCTGGAAAGAATGAGATCCAGGCAACCAATATGCTGGCCGTCCCTATACTGCTCTACACATTTGGCGCAGTAAAATGGAACGTCGATGAGTTGAAGCAAATTGACTGAAGTACACGCAAGATGTGACAATCCATCGAAGTCATCATCCTAGATCTTCCGTACCTCGAATATACCTACCTCGAAATAAAGGGGGTAGAGGCTTGCTAAGCTTGGAGTGTCTTCATCGAAGAACGGTTCTGGCTACAGCCCCATTTGATTTCAGCGATAGTACACATGGCCTAGCATCACTAACACCTTCGGTGTTCAAAAGTCGTGTACAGGAAGGAGAGCATACGCTTCTACTAAGACAACATGCCGACAAGCCCCTTCATGGTCAATTTTACGGCATCATACGTAGAGGAGAGCTCTCGACAGGTCTTTCCAACATGTTTATCAAGTCTCAGTGGATGTTCAAAATATGCACGGTACGGGTACATAGAGAGACACAATGCAGCGGTAAAAGTGTTATATGACCATCTTAGTCACTTCTATGGTGTTGATCTATTGCCCGTCTTGCCATGTGCCCAGGGGGAACTCGAGTCCGTTGTATCGGTGCAACGTATCAGTGCTACGAAACCTGATATTTTCCTTCAAGGTCTGAAGTCCAAGATCATTTACGTGGTTGAATTTTCCGCACCAGCCGATGGCAGTATCACGGCAAAGGAGGAAGAAAAAGGGGTGAAATATCAAGCACTTCTTTTCGAGCTTAGCAGGATGTACCATGGCTGCAAAGTCCATCTTGTAGTTCTCATAATCGGCTGTTTTGGAGGTATGAAAGCTTCATTTCTTAGCCAAGTCAGTAGGTTAAGATAGGTTAAGATGCAGTGTTTTATTGCATCAAATTGTGCAGTGTCCTTATTATGGTGCAAACGTATAAACAACTAATCTTATCGAGAAAAATTCTCAGAAAAAGTTTGACAGTGGCACTAATTATGGGTCTGTATTATAATATAATCTGAGTTGCTGGCAACCAGAAGAGAGCACTATGCTATAAAATGAGAAAAACATTGTTATGGTTGAAAAATACGGCAAACATATTTAAAAAACGGTTTAAAACCCCAGTATATATGAAATTCAGTGTCATGTAGTGGACCAGTCTAGTATTTGGGAGTTTTCTTACGGTAAAATTTAACTTTGACTGAGACAATGTACTCGAAACAGTCAAAAAATGGTTATATTCATTTCTGTGAAACAATTCTCAAAGACATGTAGATATAAATCGTTTTTCTATTCACTGTTTGTAGAGTTAGTAACGGTAGAGGTTGGGATTAAGGATTGCATCATTTTAACGTTAAATGCTTTAAATGTTCCGTAAAATTTTTGAAAAATATGTGTAAGATATGTTTTTGTTTTTTAATACTCTAACTGAACAATACTCTTACTTATAAATAATATATAATAAGTCATTTAATTAAGTGGTTCATCCCGCCCCAGTGCCTGGTTCATCCCGCCCCAGGCATGGGGCGGTATGAGCCAAGCGCACTACTTTTTTATTTTCGTTTCTAATTCCGCATATACTTCTTTAGTTACTTTTATCTTGGCAAAATTATAATTAAAAATGTTTGTAGAATATATATAAGGACTTACTTTCAAGCAATGAATTAGCATATTTTAAAAACTGACGTTAAAAAGACAACTATGTTCATCTCGCCCCACCCTACCCTACACAAAATTTTATTAATAATTTTTTTCATTATCATTATACATATTATTATTGAATTATTCTATTAAAACTTAAATTCACTAGAATTATTTAAAAAGCTTACTAATAAATAAAATATTCATGAAAGAACGTTAAAATGAAAAATCATATAAAGTGCAAGCTATATCAATGTTTCCATGACAATAATAGTTTTTTTATGTTGTTAACAGTTTTACGAATTATTAGTCGATTAATTTTATTTAAAATTTTAAATTCAATAAAGATTTAATTTAATATGTTTCTCAATTAAGTAACATAAATTGATTATTTACTTTGAGGTGGTGTAATTGAATGTGGGCTATTATTTTTATAATAAAAGTTTGATTTTTCTTTAAAATACCTCTATTGCATTTATATAATCCTTTTAAATGTCTGTGATGTTGTTAAAAAAGTCTCGTAATTGAATTTTGAAAATTATATGTACTATGAAAGGTTACTAATAAACCAAATTTTCTGAATGGAAGGTGAGATTAAAAAAAAAATGTAAAGTAAAAATTACTTGATTGCCTGGATGAAAATGATAGTTTACTGTTTTTTGTTTTGTGCACAGATTAAATAATTGTGAGTTGATTAATTTTTTTCACAATATTAAATTTCATAAGGATTAAATTTTAATTTGCATAAATTAGGTATGGTAGATAAATTTATTATTTCCTTAAAGGGTATGTAATTGAATATTAGCTATAATTTTTATAATAAAAGATTATTTATGTTCAAAATACCTTTATTCCAATTGTATAATGTTTGTGAATTTTTGTGATATCGTGAAATAAGTGTCTGAATTCTGCTTTCCATATTATATGTACATACATTTTACTTTTCTTTGGAATTGGTTTAAAAGGTTATTAATAATTCAAGTTTTCAGAAAAATATAAAGTAAAAATTATTCGAGTGTTTAATTGAAAACAAATACTTATTGCTTTTTATGTTGTGAAATGCATAATTAATATGAACATATATTTTAATTTTTTATGGAATTAGTTTCGAAGGCTTATAATATATTAAATGTACGGAAATGAAATTACAAAAGAAAGAAATATATACTGGGTCTTTTTTTTCAACTTGAGACATCTAAATATCTCAAAAAACAGGCATTCGCATTCCCGAAAAAATACACACATCCTTGCCTCCTGAGTGGGGGGGGGGGGGGGGTGAAATTGTTCAAAGATGCTTTTCCCCCTCGAAAATAAAAAGTTTTTCTCACGGATATTTTCTTCCTTGGATACGTACTTTTTGAGGTATTTCGATGTCTCAAGTTAAAAAAAACACCCAGTACAATGCAAAAATTATTTGAATTTTTCAATTAAAATAATTATTTAATGTTAAAACTTATTAATTAATTATCAACTGATTTTAATAAAACTTAAATTTTCAGGAATTCGTTTGAAAGGTTATTAATACATTGAATTTTCATAACTGAAAGTTCAAATCGAAAAAAAATTAGGTAAAGTAAAAATTATTTGAATGTTTTGATAGAAATTATACTTGAATGCTT
>CAKNWT010312813.1:0-20174 GCA_932066315.1 Andricus coriarius | reverse complement strand
TCTCTCCTTGGCAGTGATGTTGTATTTGGACGGAGCCGGGAATTCGATAACGAATATACTTCGTTTCTCGAAGTCTTGGAGAAGAATGTCAGGCCTCGAGTGTGCAACGGAGACTGCTGTCCGAAAATCATAGTTCCAGAAACTTTGGAACTTCTCGTTTTGGACAATTGACTCTATCTCCCTTGGAGCGTTCGGCATGGCAGGTTCGCGGCCAACACCGTAAGAGCGACAAAGATGATAAAAAAGCACCCTTAGAGCCGCATTATATCTGTAGATGTACGTTGTTACAGCGTGGGTGGGACACCCCGATAGTATGTGTTCTAGGTACTCAGCGTGTGCATGAGACGCTCTGCACCTATCGCTTGAAACTTTTTGATATAAAATTCGGTAACGGTATGCTAAGGTGGAAATGACACGGTCCTGCCATGCGCAAATAAAATCCTCTCTACCTGAATTAAGCCCTGATGATCTGAGGATAGCAAAAGTTTGCTCCTTCGACAAGGACTGTTTTTCTACATTTCTGTGAAAGTTTCCGTGCATTTTCTTTTCGCGTAGCTCTTGGTGAAATTTCGCAAAGTCTGCTTTCTTCACTTCGGCTTTTAGAAGTAAAGCATCTAGATGGAGTAATGCACTTTCCTCACCTCTAATGTTAAAATTCAGGGAAATGGTCTCGGCCGCTTGCTCCGCGGCTTTGTAAAGGAACGCTCCTTCACCAATCATCTCGTGGTGAAATGTATAATGTCGGCGTTAAATGTATAATCGCGGAACTGACGAATTTATATGCAAGCTTGTATGCATATGCATGATCTTACGTGTGTTGACATCAAGGGCCTTAAGTTCGTTCTTCGTCCATTGAACCACCCCAAACGAGTAGAGTAGAACTGGGAAGGGAAGCATGTTAGTCGTAGATACCTCGTTCAACGCCGAGGTATGTATAGGTCTCGGCGGTGTTAAGATGTCTATTAACACATATATACACAAGCTCGGGGTCCTTGGGAACGCCAACAATCTTTCCTTTCTTCAAATGAATTTTGGCACATTTATCCAATCCAAAGTCCATCGCAATCTCTCATGTGTACGTCTTGACGATATTTATGGCAGTTTGAAGTTTGCTATTACCAGAGGCATAGATCTTCAGGTCATCCATATAAAATACATGAGTGACTTTATGCTCGCGCTGGTTAGTGTCGCCACAGAGGTATCAAGAAGAATTTTGTAGTGAAAGAGATAGAGGCAGAAGTATGATGCAAAGAAGCAAAGGGCTCATGGTATCGCCCTGAAAGACGCCCCTCGGGATGGTGACGTTGTTCGTTGTCACACGATAATTTCCAGATGAGATATTAAATCTAGTTTTCCATAGAGGCATTAATCTCTCTATGCACCTCACTATGTGTGGATGCACCTTCAAGCTTTCAAACAGACAGATGATAAGTATATGAGAGGACAGCCTGCTGCACGTTTTTTGAGCCACGTTGTTCGTACATCCTACGTCACAGAGGCTCAATTCGTCGAACATTCCTGTTGTTTAGGACAGCTGTAAAGATCTTATGCAGTGTGTTCAAACAACTGATTGGCCTGTGATTCTCTAGGTTGAACAAGTTGCCTTTTTTCGGCAGGCGTATAGTGCGTCGTAACACCAGACTCTGCGGAATGGACGTCTCCGATTTTAAATATGAGGAGAATAGGCGGGCCAAATGTTGGCGTGTAGAAGTAAACTTCTTCCACTAGAAGTTCTTGATACAATCTGGTCTAGCAGCGGAAAAGTTCTTCGTGCCTCTAAGTGCTTTTTTCACTTCTTCGGCAGTGATTGATGGACGATGGATGATATTGTCAGTATCTTTTTTCAACTTAAGTGTTTTCGGGATCTGGTACACGTCTCTCCGAAAATTCTCTACCTCATTGGGTTTGGGTAGCTTTTGACAGAAACAGGGTGATCACTGAAGAGGCGAAATGGGTCAGCGAGAAACTGTTGATTCTCCCTTGTCCATGTCTCCCTCTTCTGTATTCTCATCCTGGCGTCAGATAAGCTCCGTATTTTGTCAGCAATATGCTGCTTGATTGTCAGCAGCTTTGACTGGTTGAGTGTGTGATTCAAGATCCTCAGTTCTTGCACGAACTTTCGAACCTTTTCCGGGAACGGTCAACCAGATGTTATGTATTCAATCACACATTGAACACGGGACGCATTCTCTCTTGCCATCCAATCTTCTTGTTCAGTTGATGCAAGCTTCTTTTGGTCTTTTGATCCGTCGTCGGTTTGAGCCTTCGATTTGAATCAGCCAAAGCTCTCGCAGCACCATAAACTGAGCAATTAAAGGTCCAGAGGCCGGACTCTTTCCAGATTTCTCCACGAAGGGAGGCATCCATTTCAGCCAGATCTTGGTGTTAGGAGATACTTGCATGCTAATGTTCCTTCATGTCCTGAAATCGTGATCATCTCTCAGAAGGTGCCTGCTTTCCACGGTTGGTCGTAATGTCGCTTCCTCGTTTTCAGCTGCAGTTTGATCAAGCAGCGCTTGGGGAAGCGCTTCGCGTACATGTCCATTTTTCCAGAGGCGGGCACGTTGGTTTTGCTAAGATTGCATCGAAACGTGCCGAAGCTCTGTGTGTTTCTGGCATCACAGACTGTGCATACGCACCATAAAGCCTCGGTGAAAAGGGATAATGCTGGCATCGTAGCAGTCTAGCAAGTCATCCTTGTGTTGATTCGTCCTCTCAATGTGGGCGATTCACCGGTTCGGCGTCGTGTTTCCATCTCAATTATTTTCAGTACCTCGAACTCTAGAATGAGCGGCATTGTCTGCCGACCTATTGTTGGGTGCTCTGCGCGTTCGATCGTTTTGAACCGTATTTACAACTTTTTGGTGTTTTGGTATTGTCATTTTTGTTCCCACGAGCAGCTAGGGAAAGCGTTCGTTCATCCATCTGGAGCCCCGCATACAAGGTTAAGGCTGCAGACTCTGGAGGGTCGCCCGGTATCCCCGAGTCAACGTTTAAGACACCTCACCCAGGTGCCATTCAGCTTTCGGCACGGTTGTTACGCCTCCGCTTAGGGGTTATTCCTTCGGGAATATCCCTGGACGATTGTCCGCGACTGCTTATTAATTATTGTAACCATATTCAGCAGAAACCCTGGGTAACGGGACCCTCTATCCGCAACCCGAGAACGCGTTTGGTGGCTTTGTCATAGGCCCCTCAGTTCGATTCCAAAGGAATCGAAACTGAAACTGAAATATATGTATTTTTTTTTTTTTGATTCTGAGATAAGGAAATACTGAATAATGAGCGACATAGTGTAAGAAATTCGAAAAAAATAGACTTTTCTTCAGCTTCCCTATGAAAAGGTGCAAGTGAACAATTATTATTGATTGTTTAAATAATTTCGAAATATCTCAAACATAAAATATTACTATTAATGTTCATTATTTGTGTGATTAATTGCAGAAAAATATAACTGTTTACCGTTTACAGAGGAGCAAATTATTTAAACAAATTAAAATTGTTTGAGGCATAAATAAAAATAAAGGAAAATGCAAAAATCTTTAAAAAACATATTACTCTCAATATTCGTTAATTGTGTCAATAATTCCAGAAAATAATTTTTCGATTTTAATGAGAAAAAATTGGATAAATAATTACGAAATGTGTTAAACAAGAAGCACACGCAAATCAAGCCAAATCGGGGTTGGGAAAATATTCAGTACGCGCCGTGGTGGTTTCTACGTAATTTGCTACCATTCCACACAGGATCAACCCCTCTCTTCAGCAGGCCACTATTGAGAAGCCTTACGAAACCTTACCACCGTATTCTACACTTTTTGCACACCCGAATCAGTCAAGAGGGGGTAGACCTCCTCCAGCTAAGTATTCCCATACTAGGTCCCATCATAAGAAAATGGGCACTATTGTAAAAAAATGGGAAATGACGTTCAGTAGGTAGAGTAGGGACCATTGGTTTCAGGCATCACTGATGAGGAATTTTTAATAGGGTTCTCCTTCATTCTTGATAAATTACCATTGCAATGGTTTCGTTATAAATGTCATACCTCGCCTACATGGTAACATTTCAAAACTTCGTTCCTAATAATGCACGGATACATCAGTTATCAATGGCGTCTTGTAGAACAGATGGACAGGGCTTCGAGATTTCTGATTACAGTCAGTTGATGCTGCTTACAACGGAAGTGGAATCAATGACCATCCTCAAATGATAAACTTAAACCGGAAAATGGTAATCAAACTAGAAATAATAACAATAAATTCAGTCCTAATAAGAATAAGGGCGAGAATCATAATAAGAAGGGCTTGGCACGAACCTCAACTAAACCTGACTCCACAAGAGGGAGTCTACCTCCGAGAAAGAGTGTCCAACCGAAGGCCGAACCATCCGGTTTCAGTTGTGGTGGCGGTGATCGCAGTTGGAGAAAGGGTGAAACTCGATGGGCCAAGTTTTGCCATATACCTGACTCAAAACCCTCAAATTCGACTCTTTAATCTGAATTGACTCATAAATTACTTTCTGAACTCCAACCTCAATTGAATATCAATCACTCAGCTTCAACTTATGAAGCGAGGAGAGAGATCTCCCCACACACAATCGCTCAATTGAATACGGGAACGCATATTCCCACCCGCTCTTAAAAATCGCTCTCTTGTTGTAAATCTTATTCAACTTTAACAGCTAGATTTACCAAGCTTTCAGATGCTCTGGGAACGATGGGACACCTCAATGAAATTTTTTCTGGAATAACTCCTAACGCGCTATCAGGGATTGGTAAGAACTCGAGACCCCACGTCAATATTGATATAGAGGGTATTAACATTTATTTATTGGTAGATACGGGTTCATCATCGACATACGTAGGGTCTACAGGGTTGCAGATACTCGGTTCTGGTGATTATAAGATTGACCACTCAAAGGCAGGCGCTGTCATGATGGCTAATGGCACTATTGAGACGGTCATTGACGAGGCGTGTCTGTCGGCTACCTTGTCAGGACCCACACATTCAATTAATGTCCAAATCATACCTGTTCCAACTGGTACTTGCTTACAAGGCATGGACTTTGCTGAAAAGTTCGGTTTCGTTCTAAATTTGCGTGACAAGTACTTGTAGCTGGCTGACGAACCAATCATACAATTTACGTTTGGAACGTGGCACGTAATGGACACGCTAGTGAACTCGCCTATTCATCAGAGAAATCATTGTATGTCACCTAAAGTGTGTGGCGCTGTAATAGCAGAAGCTAACTTATTCATTGAACAGGATTTGATTGAGTGCTCAAAACGAGCGTGTTGCAGCCCGGTGGTAATGGCCCGTAAGCCGGCTGATAATTATCTTGGACAGCATAAATTCCGCTCGATACACCTTAACCCTAGATTTGAACAAGGTTTACCACCAGATCCTTCTAAGTGAGGATAGTGAGACAATCGCGGCCTTTACTATTCCAGGAAAAGGACAGTACCAGTTTAAATTTATTAGAGCGTACCGTTAGGTGCTTAAATGAAGCAGGGCTGACATTTGTGAGAGTGAGGCGGATGACCACTCGTTTCATGTTAGAACTAGAGCCTTGTAAATTGATTGTCACTGTATTGATCTGATTCAGTTTTATTCTTTATTATAATTGAAATGAAATATTGTTTGACTTCACCTTAATCTGCGTTAATCGGAGGTGTGCTGATGCCACTTGGGAGCCTAGTGTGTCTAGTCCCCCGAGTCCATCTATTTACTCTTGCCAGGTGGCCCATCGCGTGTGCCGCCCTTACGATTATCGCAACATGTGGGGGTTCTTCACAGAGCATGAATCCTGTCGCCGCTGTGGGCGTAGTTCTCATTGCTCCCGCGAAACCCCTAAACGCTAGCGTTTAAGGGTTGGTTTAAGGACAGCAGAGTAGAGCCACGCAAGCATTTTAGGCCCTCCACATGACGTCGACCCAAAGGCTCTCCTACACATCAAAAAAGGCATGACAAACTTTCTGCATTGGGTCTCCTGGTGCTTCGCCCTGTTCGCTTTGCTGTCTAGGATTGCCCCTAGATATTTAAACAAATCTGAAAATGTCAGCCTCCCACCACATAACACAGCAGCATCAGTTTTCGGCACTTTGTAATTTCTCGTAAAAATAACCAGGCTGGTATTTTCTGTATTTACCGAGAGCCCTGAGCTATCGCACCAGAGCTCTCTGATATGCAGCGCCGAACTTGGACGGTCCATCGACGTATCCAGATGAGCCCCCCTGACTAGGGCTTGAAAGTCATCCGTATAGCCTTGGGCATAGTACCCCTCTTTATTTTGCCTACGAAGGAGGCCTTCAATTACAATGCACCACAGGAAGGGCGACTGGCCACCCTCTGTGGCAAACCCCGTGGCGCTATTCCCCTAACTAGGCTTTCGCCCCGTCTGTTTTCTAGTCTTTTCCGGTGTAGCATCCTTCCTATCCAGCCTACTAGCTGTTCTGGCACGCTACACCTGAAAGCCTCTCGACAGATGACTTCTGGAGGATAATTGCTGAAGGCACCCTCTATATCCATGAAAGTGCCTACAGCATATCCCTTTTGTTCCAGCTGCTTCTCCAATTTTGCGACGACATTATGTAGCGCAGTTTCTACCCACCAGACTGCCTGAAAATCATGCTGCCCTCCGTGCATCGGCGAGGCTAAACGCACCTAAACCCAGATATATCTCTCGGCCAGCTTCTCGAACGTCTTCAGGATAAAAGACGTTAAGCTGGTAGGCCGGAAATCTTTTGCAGCAATGTAATCCTCCTTCCCAGATTTGGGAATGAAGGACACTTTAACATCCTCCCATGCCGATGGCACGCGTCTTTTAGGACATGCTCGTCCTAAATAATGTCAACAGTGGTGGGACGACGAAATCCATGCCTGTTTGTAAAAAGCGCTGGAAAAATGCCACCCGTCCCTGGTGATTCAACGGGACACAAGGACCCTTAGGCCCATTTCACCTTATTGTTATCAACCACCTTGGCGGCGAAATTCTAATCGGCCTTCTTCATCTCATGACCCCAGCCTTCCTTCTCTTGATCAGTTCGGATTCGCTGAAACCCCGGGAAATGAACTTCCATCAGGCAATTCAGCGTTTCTTCTTCATCTTCGGAAAACTCACCATTATCGGGCCTTATTAGCCCGAGGCGAGGTTCCAGGTTTTTCGCCAGGATTTTGTGGAGCCTCGCTGTTTCTGGAGTGTTTTTCGATTCCTCGCTGAAGCCCCTCCAATCCTCCTGTTTATATATTTTTATTGCCCTTCACAAGAAATCTGCGGCATGCTCTAACTCATCAGTGGTACCATAGCTTGTGGGAAATTCTACAAGCCTTCCTTTGATTTCTTCTTTATATGGAATATGGGAGTATCACCCGATTCAGAATCTTCAGCTCAGTGACCGCTAAGTATTCGATTAACTCTATCCCTCTTTCATTAATGTTTGTGCTCCCCTACACCGTATGGTGGGCGCTTGCATCACAGCCCAACAGCAGAGTAATCCTGTTCTCCTCGCAGTGCGGGATTAGATTCTCTATCTCTCTGGGTGACGGGGGTCCCTCAGCATCGCCCGGGAAATAAACCGAGTTAATAATCACATCTAGCCTTTCTCCGCTTCTGACCCTGAGTCTCACCTTAATAACGGTGTGATCCTTGCAGCAGAGCTTAGGCACCAAGATCCCACTCATACCCTTGGCGGCTATGTATGCCATTGGCGTTTCTTCGCGCGTCCCCTTCTATATGATGCCACACCCTGATAAGCCATTAATCCTTTCCTGTGTAACCAGGGTCCGTGGATTAGGACAAGCCCTGTCTGCACCACTGACATGCATCTGGCTAGAACATCCGGACGCTTCTAGTCTCCCTACGGATCCCAGTTGGGTCACCCAGAAGGTAACCCTACCCGCCCAAAGATAGGTTCGGTAATTCAGAGCCGCAAGGGCTCTGATTGAGGATTCGTGAAGACCAACAACTAGAATGCAGCCGGGAATCAGTACGGTTGCTTTGCGGGTTACCGGGAATCAGTACGGTTGCTTTGCGGTACATTTGCAGACACTCCGTCCCCTTGACCTTCAGGTTTATTCCTTCTTTAAGCCTAAACCTTGGAGTTCTTTCTACTCGCCAGTCTCGCCACCAGATGTCTGCGGCCTCCACTAGGATTGCACCCGACCTGATAAAGATATCGTTGTATCTGGGGGGCGCGCCCCTCGCGGATTAAGGCGTCAATCTCTTTAGAGATTTTCTCCCAAGGCCTGTCCAACTCTTCGAGAGTTAGACCGGTTTCATGATAACCCGAGGCAACGATAACTCTCACTAGGGCGTTGCTAGCTATTTGCGCGAAAGTGAGGCCATGTATTTCCAGGGCTTTCTGCAGTTTCAGCTGACTGTTTCGGAAGAGTTTCTCTGAAGTCCTTCTTCCTCTTGCCTATAAGATAAGTCTGAGGAATTGATCCAGGTGAAGTTTCTGTAGTTACTGCCCCCTATGGGGAGCACACGAAAGGCCGGCAAAACCCGCGTTTGTCTTAAAGACACAAAGCGAACCAAGGATGACAGCTTTCTGCATCCATCTCACAAGTGCCTTGGCAAATTTTTTGGGCACGTGGGTATGGTTTTAAGGTTACGAACTAGTGATGACACCTCTGCTCCTTTTTGAAGTCTTGGAAAACGATGTTAGGCCTCGAGTGTGCAATGGAGACTGCTGTCCAAAAATCGTAGTTCCAGAAGCTCCGTGGTCAACACCGTAAGAGGAGCAGAGATGGTAATAAAGAACTTTCAGGGCCGCATTATGTCTGTAGGGATAAATCATTTCCGTTTGAGTGGGACACCCGGATTGTATGTGTTCTGGGTACTCAGCGTGTGCATGACACACTCAGCATCTGTCACTGGGAAATGCTTGACCTAAACTGCGGTCACGGTATACTAAGGTGGTAATGACACCGACTGACTTAAGAGGCTGAAGCGAGGTCCTCACTCCCAGTGCTAACGTGAATTTCGCTTGCGCTTTACTCACACATACAAATCAGATGTGCATGACTCACATTAACACTACCGCCGTCACAACATCTGATGTTGTTTGACGTTAAACATATTACATAGCTTTCTTAGACGGTGTCTTGCTAATGCTTCTGTGAACATATCTGCCAGCTGATTTTCGCTTGAAATATATTTAAAAGCTAGCTCACAACATTCAACCTTTTCTCTAATAAAGTGGAAACGAATATCAATGTGTTTTGTGCGTCTATAAAACTCAGGTTTCTTTACAAGATAAATCGCATTTTGATTGTCTATGAATAATACCGTCGCATGCACACATATACGTTCGAGACTTTCTAGTAGTTTTCTCAACCATACAGCTTCTGTTGCAGCCTAAGCTCCTACATATTCTGCCTCTGTCGTACTACAGTTCACAAATGTTTGACTTTGTGCAACCCATGTCGTTGGAGCACCTGCTAAACAAAATACGTATCCGGTCGTTGACCTACGTGTTTCGATGTCACTTGCAAAATCTACATCTGAAAAACCGAACAAATGAAAATTGCTACCGCCTCTTCTATACACATTACACAATTAAAACCATTTTTTTTTCTTCCTCGATGTCTAACCCCTCCGGAACCTCCATGAAGATGGTGTCCTTCAGGTCACCATATAGGACTGCTGTCTATACGTTGAAATGAAGTAGTTCAAGATCCTTCTCTGCTACTGCTGCTAGAAACATTCGGAGTGAGTCATAGCGTACCACTGGTGCGTACGTCTCAAAATGGTAAATTCCATGCTCCTGCATGAAACCTCTTGCACAGTGTCTTGCCTTGAATCGCTCTGTTTCTCTATCTTTACCTTTTTTGACACGAAATATCCATTTTGAGTAAATTGTTTTAACAGTAGAAGATGTTGGAATAACTGACCACGTGTCATTGTCCTTGAGGGCTTGTAGTTCCTTCTTGATTGCATTAGTCCTTTTGTCACTGTCCTTGCTGCATATTGCTTCTTGATAAGTGGTGGGAGTAACATATTTTGCTATGGCAGCCTGGTGCATCTCTGGACGTTTGATTTGTTGGTGATCTCTTAGGATTCTTAGTTCAATTGGTGGGGTGTCTTGTTGCTGCACAATTCCTGGTGTTTCAAGTAGTGGCTGATTCACTTCAATGCCGGCTGGTTCGATCTCGGCATTCTACCACTTATCTTGTTCCTAGAAGTAAACAGTGTCCTTCTGATCGTGCTGGGCAGGCGGATTGTCCGTTGTTCCAGTTCAAATTTCGACAGTTTCGTGAACTGTCAGATTCCATGACACTGTTACCGGATTGTAGACTCTATAGTTCACTGAGTCTCCATGGTATCCAACTAGGATCATTTTTGTTGCACATGCATCAAACTTTTTTTAAGCTGATTGCGCACGTAAACAAATTCCTTTGAACCAAAAATTCGTAAATGCTAAGTGCTTTTTTCACCTCTGTGGCAGTTATTGATGGGCATTCCTATTCAGATGCTATGAGGTTGTCGCATATCTCCTTAAAGCGCATGATATTAATTCAACTTTAAGTGCACCAGCAACAGGAGGAGCCAAGAAACCTCACCGTTACAGGCCAGGAACCAACGTCTCGTTCGTGAAATCGCTCAGGACTTCAAGACTGACTTGCGTTTCCAGAGCTCTGCTGTCATGGCTCTCCAGGAGGCAGGTGAAGCTTACTTGGTTGGACTTTTCGAAGATACCAACTTGTGCGCAATTCACGCCAAGAGAGTCACCATCATGCCCAAAGATATCCAATTGGCTCGCCGAATCCGTGAAGAACGTGCTTAATTCCGACCTTTACTGAACATTCAAACAATAAGTAACTGGTTGGGCTTGGGTGAATTTTTGACCGAAACAGGAAGATCGCTGAAGAGACGCGATGGGTCAGCGAGAAACTGTTGACTCTCCTTGACCCATCTCTCCATCTTCTGCATTCTCCTACTTGCGACAGATAACACCTGTATTAAGTTAATAATATGCTACTTGTTTGTCAGCAGATTAGACTTGTTCTGTGTGTGATGGTTGATCCTCAGTTCTTGGGCTAACTTTCGAAACCTTTCTGTGAACAGTATCTGGTCCGGGACCATATGGTATCAAGACCTACTGGTGGAAGAAGTTTCCTTCAACCCACCAGCATCTGGTTTGCATTTTTCCTCATATCTAAAGTAGGAAGAGCCTCTTCAGGAGTGCTTGATGAAAGGACGCACAGTGCTCCTCCCGAAGATGCGCAACTTGTGTTACCTAAAGAATTACAGGCCAATAACTTGTCTTACCACACTGTATAACATATTCACAGCTATCCTACATGATAGGATTGTTCAGACAAACGGACCTGTGTAGCGAGAGACGTATGAACAACGAGGCTTAAGGAAAAGTGTAGCAGGATGTCAGGAGAACTTGCTCATCAATAGATGTATCTACAAACACGCAGCATCCTGCCAGCGCTACCTTTCGATGGCCTGGATTGACTACCGGAAAGCTACCGGAAAACTACCGTGGACTCGAATCTTCGACTCAGATTCGACCGTGGGAATCGAATCTCGACTTCGATTCCTCCCTTTATGAAAGCCCGCGAATATTTGAAATTTTATTTAAATTAATAACTCATTTTAATTAAATTACATAATTAATTATAATCTTAATTACTAATTAATAAATTTATGTTAATATCAATTAAAATAAATAATTAATATAATCTAATATTATTTTCAATTAATATTTACCCAAATTAATTCCTAATATCTATTATTATTTATTTGATAAAGAATTAACGAACAGTAATGTCATTTATATAAATTTTTATTAAAAGTACAAAAATTATCGAGAAAAATAATGATATTATTAAGTATTACAAAGTTTGAAATTGAATCTAAATGGACTTTTAAAAAAATAGCCGACTATATCATTTTTTATTTAAAATGGGTTATTTGGACTTTTGCATTTTTTCTTTCGCTTTACATAAAAATTGTAATGTCAATTCAATCTTTATCATTGACGTATTATTTTGTACCTGAAGATATTCTCTAAAATTCTATTCGTGGGAGTGTTATTATAAATAAGTCGGCCAATTATTACTTAAAAAGATTATTAATACGCGGCCGGCGTTAACAATGCAAAGAACTAAGAAGAACAGTGGGACTCCGATACCGTTTCGAAAGTCGAAAATCCAACGGACCTCTTTTTCTAATGCATGGAGATAGAAAAAGAGGTTCGTTCAATTTTGGACTTCGAAACAGCATCAGAGTCCCACTGCAGAAATCGATTTCCGGCGTCGAGAGTCGATTTCGGAGTCGAATTTCGGGCGTCGAGAGTCGATTTTGAGCTCGATTCCGGGATCCCCACTCAAGACCCTGATCTCGCTGATAGACGTGCTATACGACACCTTGGCGCTGGAAAGACCTACCCGGCAAAAAGGCTTCCATTGAAAAGCATTCGATAATTTTCTGTTCTTAAGTTGCGTGACAATTTTTGAATCCTTTTCGATACCGTTTTTGTCTTCGTGTTTTGAATCATCATGGCAGTAGAAGTTATATCTCAAATCAAATCCCTTTCTGTACCCAGTGACGACTGGCGACAATATTTTTCTGAAAACTTTTGGATACCCCAAATCGACCATGTTTTTCGAATAATAAGGAGGTTGAAAGCATTTAAAAACACAGTGTTAGTCATTTTACGTTGTCAAGATTGATTACTACACAGTTATCTGTCATGAAAACTAATTTTTGAAATTTATTCATCATGATTTTATAGTTTTTTAAGTGATCACATTTGCATAAAGCGAGAGTTTTGTTATAAAGTGATGTATTGTTATGCACAACCCTACTAGATTTTGCAAATTTTATACTTTTGTAGCGCCTTCTATTGCGTTAAACGAAAATGCCATTTTTAATTCATTTTATGTTACGCTCGACAGCTTTGATCGGCTTTAAAAGGGATTGGAATCTAAATGTTTGCGCTGCCTAATCGGGGAATTTAAAAAGGATAGAAACGGCATTGCTAGGTATTGAAATTTTTAATACCTTTGAATGCATGCCTTCTTACCGGGTATACACACACACACAGATGCATATATATATATATATATATATATATATATAGATATGGGCATACCACAAAGCCACATGCAGGAAGCAACACCGATTAACAATGCTCTCCGATGTAAATACAAACGTCTTAACTTGCGACTATATATGGGTACAGCATATACAGGGTGTCCCAGACTCAAGTGTCCGGACGTATGTAGCTGTATAAACAAACAAGAAATGAATCGAAAATTCCTTTTCCATACATCAGTTGAAATTTTAGTTTTTGAGTTATAGAATATGGAAGCTGGACTAATCAGGAGCGCCGTATAAACAATCGTGCATGCGTGAGCGTCAGCCCAACGCTGCGGTAGTAACTGTCGGTTCTCCTGCAACAATCCCCACCTCGGCGCTCGTTTCAATGTAAAAAACGGCGCGCCGCGGCGGTTAGAGAGAGCGTGGCACTGCGTTAGCATTTCGAGTAAAAAAAAAACAGATTATCACGACACAGACAGAAAGGCAAAGTTCGATTACTAAAAGAAAGGAAGGATACAACCCTTGCAGAAATATTTTGACTAAAGTCATAACCGAGGGACATGTACTTCTTCAATAAATGGGCTTGGATCGTGCCCGAAAAACCATTCTCTCAAGGTTACTCATCTAAATTTTTTTTGAGGAGTATAAGATATTTTTGTCTCTATGGCGTACTCAAAGATATTAACGATTTTTTGCAATAATCAAGTGCTTGGAGCCTCATCATTTTGTTATAAACTTTTTACCAACCATCCCTTGCATATACACACTTAACAAATCCACCAAAGATCACAATAATACGAAAATCTGCTCTTTTCTTCCACGAAATTATTTCACAGGGCGCACAAAGATTGACCGGAAAATGTCAACCCCCTAGCAAATATTGAACACACACACCAATTCATCTCCTAACAATAAAAAAGTTCACAAAAAATATAATAATTCTACAGTCTGCAAGTTTCTTTCACAAAATTATTTAATTCCATGCACAAATATTGTTTAAAAAGTTTCATCTCCCGATCTAATGTGGAATACACGCTAATTCATCCCTTAACACTTAAAAAGTTCACCTTCGTTCCAAGAAATTGTTAAAAAAGTTACACCCTCCTAGGTAAAGTGTAACAAATTCCAATTCATCCCCTAACCCTTAAAAAATTCACCGAAAATACAATAATACGAAAATCGGCAATTTTCTTGCACAAAATTATTTCTCGGGCGCACAAAGAGTGCCCAAAAAGTTTCAACACCCTAGCAAAGGTGGAAAACGCCCCATCTCATCCCCTAACAATAAAAAAGTTCACAAAAAATACAATAATTCTAAAGTCTACAAGTTTCTTGTACAAAGTTATTTCATTCGGTGCATAAAGATCGCCCAAAAAGATTCATCCCCCTAGATAATGTGGAACACACCCCAATTTAATCCCGAACACCTCAAACATTTACAAAAAATACAGCAATTCGACAGTCTGCAATTTTCATTCTCGAAATTATTTCATGTGATGCATTAAATAAGTTTGTGAAGGAAACTTGCAGACTTTAGTATTATTGTATTTTTTTAAACTTTTTTAGTGTTAGGGGATGATTTGGGGTTTGTTTCACATTTTTTTAGGGGGATGCAACTTTTCGGGCAATCTTTGTGCACCCCGAGGAATAATTTCGTGGAAAAAAATGGCAGATTTTTGTATTTTTGGTGAACATTTGAAATGTTAAGGTGTGAGCAACATTCGCTACGGGGTTGAAATTTTTTCAAGTTCTAGGGGATGAATCGGGGTGTGTTCCATATTAGCTAGGGAGATGAAACTTTTTGAGAATTCCTTGTGCATCGAATAAAATAATTTTATGAAGGAAATTTGCAGACTTTCGACTTATTGTATTTTTTTAGTTTTTGTGGTATGAATTGGTGTGTTTTTCACATTAGCTATGGGGATAAAACTTTTTTGGCGATCTTTGGGCAGTGAATAAAATGTTTACCTTAAAAAATAGTTCAGACTTTTCCTGATTTGAGAAAACGATTATTTGTCGTTTCGTTTATCATAAACGTTGCAAACTTCAACTTCATTTTCTCAGTAGGGTTGTAAAAAAATGTCCAGCGCGGCGCTTTTTACATTGAAGTGAGTGCCGAGGTCGGGAGTATTGCAGCAGAACCGACAGTCCCTGCCACAGCGTTGAGCTGACGCTCACGCTTGCACGACTGTTTATGCGGCGCTCCTGATTGGTCCAGCTTAAACATTTTATAACTCAGAACTAAAACTTCAACTGATTTTTGAAAAAGGAATACAAAATTTTTTGTTTGTTTATACAGCCATATAATTCCGGATATTTGACTCTGGGATACCTTGTATAGTCGCGAACGGACGAGACCCTCTTCTTAAAATGGTCAGGAAATACGAAATTGTAGGAAAAAGAGCGTTTCTGCACAAAGCAGCGGAGGAGGCGACCGAAATACTTAGCCTTGACTTCAATATCAGGGGTCAGCAAAATACATCAAACCTCATCCATCTCAAGTACTCACTCCTGACGACCCTAATCAAGAAAGAACAGGAGAATAACTTCCGTGAACAGCTCTTCGACAAGAGGATGCACGGCATCTTCTACAGAAATCCGAAGGATAAGTCGATGTAGTGTGAGCTAACGTTTGCGTTCCTCAAATCACTCGGATTGAAGTCGGGCACGGAGGGATTCATTTTGGCGTGTCAAGAGGGTGTCATTTCACCTGTAGCATACCGTCGCGAAATTGTAAGGCAAGACATGCCTGATGATAGCTGCAGAGCGTGTCATGCACACCCCGATCACCTAGGGCACATACTATCTATTTGTCCAACTTACGCGGGAACGACGTGCATCCAAAGGCACAATGCGGTACTAGGAGTGCTTTATTACCATCTCTGTCACTCTTACGGCATTAGCCCTGACACCACTCCGCCAAACGCTCCTGGGGAAATAAAGTCATTTGTCGAAAATGAGAAGTGCCGCATATACTGGAACTTCATATTCCCGACAATTGTATCGGTCGCGCATACGAGGCTTGAAATAGTTCTCCTTGTCTTCGAGAAACGGAGAGAATACAGAAGAGGGAGAGATGGATCAGGGAGAATCAACAGTTTCGCGCTGATCCATCGCGCCCTTTTAACGATCTCCCTGTTTCTGTCAAAAATCCACCCAAGCCCAACGAGGTAGAGACTTTTTGGGGTGAGGTATACAAGATCCCAAAATCACTGGAGTTGAAAGAAGATGCTGATAATATCATCGGCTGCAAGGAGTTTTTCGACAACCTTATGACATCTGAGGAGGAATGTGCAAGAACCACTCCCGAAGAAGTGAAAAATGCACTTAGGGGCACGAAGAACTTTTCTGCTGCAGAACCAGAAGGCATCAAGATCTTCTGGTGGAGGAAGATTACTTACACACACCAAAATCTGGCCCGCATATTCACCTCATATTTAAAGTCGAAAACGCCTATTTCGCAGTGGTTGTTGTTAGGACGCACTATACTCCTACCGAAAAAGGCAACTTCTCCAACACAGAGAATTACAGGCCGATAACTTGTTTGGACACACTGCATAAGATCTTCACAGCTGTCCGAAACGACAGGATCGTTTGAAGAATATGCCTGTGTGGAGAGAGATGTACGAACAACGTGGTTCGAAAAAAGTTGTAGCATGCTGCTAAGAGAACCTGCTAATTGATAGGTGCGTCCGCAAAGACGCAGCCGCCCATCAGCCCAACTTGCTCCAAATATCGTCAAGAAGTACACAGGAAAGATTGGTATGGACTTTGGATTGGACAAGTGTCCCAAGATTCATCTGAAAAAAGGAAAGATTATTGTCGCTCCCGCTGACCCTGAGCTTGTGGATATAAGTGTTATTAGACATCTTGATACTGGAGAGACCTATGCTTACATGGGCGTACCTCAAAGCCGCATTCAGGATGTAGCGACAGTGATGAAGTCTCTCCGAAGCAGATACAAGCATCCTCGTGGACAGATTTGGTCTTGAAATCTGTCCGCGTTGAACAAGGTATCTGTTTGCATATCAATTCGTCCTAAGAGTGCTTTAACACTCTTTATCACAATTGTCCAAAACGAGACGACATTGTCGTCCAAGAAATGAACCATATTCGTGATCGAATTCTTGGCTCCAGCTGACTACAACATCACTGCCAAGGAGAATGAAAAGAAGGAGAGGCATCAAGACCTTAAAAGGTAGTTCCAACGGCTGTACCCAACATATTCGTTTAAAGTCATTGGCCTTGTTATCGTTGCTCTCGGAGGTGGGAAACTATCACTGGTTAGTAACCTTAACGCCTTTCCCGCGTGCCAAAAATATGTCAAGGCACTTGCGAGATGGAAACAGAAAGCTGCCTTCCTTGGGTCGCTTCGTGTCCTCAAGACACACGAGGGTTCCGCCGGCCTGTCGTCGTAATTTCATCATGCCACCCGTCTCACGGTCGTCAGACGTGGCCATATGTGTGATTTACCGCGGTTCTACTGGAAGCCGATATCATTTTTAGATGGCAGTTGCACCCAGTGGGATCCTGCGGTGGTTGTTTAACCTTTTTTTAAATTGATTATATATATATATATATTTGGTTTCGGTTTTGATTCCTTAGGAATTGAACCGAAGGGCCTATGACAAAGCCACCGAAAGTGTCCTCGGGTCGCGGGTAGAGGGTCCCTGTACCAAGGATTTGTGCTGAATATGGTTACAATAATTAATAAGCATTCGCGGACAATTGTCCAGGGATGATCCCGAAGGGATAACCCCTAAGCGGAGGCGTGACAACCGTGCCGAAAGCTGAATGGCACCTGGGTGAGGTGTCTCAAACGGTGACTCTGAGATACCGGGCGACCTCTCAGAGTATGCAGCCTTATCCTTGCATGCGGAGCTCTACAAGGATGGACGAACCCTTTTCCCTAGCTGCTCATGGGAACAACAATGACAACACCAAACATAGTTGTAGTTAGTGCAGTGTGACAGGGTAAAATTTAACTCACCTGTCACTTCAAAGTGATACCCGTATTAGATGTCTTTTGAAATTTTGAATCAATCGAGACCAAGAGCGGAAGTCACCTCGGCCGGAAAGACCAAGCACCAGACGGAAGCACCAGTTCCCGTTAGATCACTGAAGTTAAGCAGTGTTGGGCGCGGTTAGTACTTGGATGGGTGACCGTCTGATACTACTGCGTTGCTGTTGGCGGTCGTGGGTGTGGTGAGCCCATTTACTACAAATCCACCTCAAAAACACTACCCGAATCGGGCAGTGTCACGCTTACCCCTAGAGGCTCGCCGAAAGGGAAATAGCTTAATGATATACATACATTTACTCCGTAAATTCTGTTTTCATGTTACCTAACCTCCGTCTGACAAAACCGAGATCAACGACAACAACTACAGGAGCCAGGGACGGATCGTCCGATCAGATGTTTACCAGGAGTTGCCAACGTACCTATCACCAACCATAGTTCAAGCATCCCACGTTCCCATGGTTACCGTCTTCAATCCAAGATGGCGGGCCACGATCAAACTGTATAATGAGTACCGTATCTGGCTGTTATCCCCACTGGTCTATCAGCGCCACATCATCGAGGCGTGACGTCGATAGTGAATTCATGCCTTGGAGACTCGAGGATTTCCTCATGCTCAGAATATGACTCCAAAGACGTTACTACAAAACTCCACTCAACCAGCTGAACATGAGGATCCGCGAGGACTCGTAGCTTAAAAAAACATTTTTTTTCAGTGGACCTTACCTCAACTAAGGAGTTAAACTGAATCTAAGTATAATAATTTACATTAAGCGAGGGACTGCGCGATAGCAAAATCAAAGAGAAAAGGTAGCAAGTCGCGACTGTCTCTCGGCTCGTGGCTGCCGAACGAAAAAGAACCCGGCTAGCCGGTCGTCGAGCGAGACGTCTCGTCTCCTTTGAGCGAGTTTCCATTGCGCGGCGCTGATTGGCTGCTTGCTCGGCGCGGTCGTGGAGTTGGTCGGTTTCAAGGTAGCTCGCTCGTCTCTATATCGTTGTGCCCTGCTAGTAGAAGATGCAGGGGCGGCTCAACTTATAATCTGGAACTAAATAAAAATATCGACAGAGTAGATCCGTAGCATTTCCAGTAAATGAGGAAGCTCTCTCCTCACTCTGGAGCGAGTGTGCGCATGGGCAAAACACACGACAACAAATCTAGGACAAAACAGACCTGCTTCGCATCCTCATCGCGGGAGTTTTGAAGTAGGCTGAAATCTCGGTCCAGTGCCGTAGCGCGGAGGGCCCGTGTTAGGGGATGTGAGGGCATCCTCCCTCATTAGAATTTCTGGTGCAGACCAAGGTATCGCTATAAGGCGACTAAGTTCATTTCCAAAGCCTAGGGAAAGTGATCCGGGCTCATCCCTGGCTCTAGAGGCATCCAAGGTTTCCAGTCAGTCTCCGGGAGTATTGGAGGCAGCAAACTGAAAGGCGGGAACCAGATTCAAATACGAATCTCGATTCTTAATTTTGATAGGGAAAGCGAGCAAATCCCAGTTTTCTGCAGGCCTCACAGAATTCCGAAATCCCTCGTTGTCCCTCGTTGAGAAAAGTGATGAGACAAGGTCATACATAACAAACAAAAATACCCTACGAATTAATCCTAAATCTTAAAATTAACCTAAGTATGCCCTTGGAGTGCCGTGCCACGTGACGAGAGAACAGAGGTCGCTTTAAACATCAAATACAAATTTAAATAAGAATGCTTAAAATTTTGTCTTGTTACAACACCCCCTCCGTTGGGAAAGGCCAACCGTGGCCGTCAAACACAAAAAAAAAAAGATTTTTCATTTTAGTTACTTTGACGATTTAGCAAATCAAACTAACAAAAAAAAACAAATTTCAAACAAGTAGGGACTTAATGTCCATAGCAAAATAATAACATTTCAATTTTTGATAATCTTTTTCATATATTAAACAAAATAAAACGTCTCAGTAAGGACCACTTCTCTACCGGTCAAACGATAGTACTAGCTGTAAGATCGTCACGGCACGAGTCTCCAAGCAATGGCATCAACTAATAAATCGTTACCTTAAGGGTGGTTATGCTAAGCCTTACAACTAGGGTTCAACTGGTGATTAAGTTAAGTAAATAAGTGA
>CAKNWT010312807.1:0-22767 GCA_932066315.1 Andricus coriarius | reverse complement strand
CATAAATTTATACAAAAATAGAAATAGCGTTTCCAAATTCCTCCATATATAAGCAGAAATCATGCCTGTGTCACAAAAAACGTCTGAAATCATCCATTTTTTTCAGCACAAGTCGAAAGAGTCCTGCTTCTCACGTTTGGTTCATAATATAGTGTTTTCGAAAACAATATGGCACACAGTAGAGTACTAGACCGGATTGGTTAGTAACAGTCTGGAGAAAATTCTTTCCTAGGGATTCACAAGAATCTAGGGATTTTCAAGATTTTCAAATATTTCAATGTACTACCAAAAATTATATAGAATTTCAAAGATGTTAGGATATTTTAAAATTAAATTGTTTTGGAGTATTATGAATCGAATTTTATTTTAAATTCAAAAGAACATAAGTTACATTATAAATGCACATTAGTCACTTTTAGTAACTTGTTGTGTAGAAAACATTAGCAATTGTAAAAAAATTAGACATTTTTATAATTTTAGAAGTTTCAGAAATTTTGGTGATTTTATATATTTTGAAAATTTGAGACGTTTTTATAAATTTAGAAATCTTTAACAGATTAGAATTTTTGATCATTTTATCAATTTTAACAATATTTTTAATTTTTTAGATTTTTGAAGATATTTTGGAAATTCTAGAATTTTGATTAATTTTATAAATTTTGATCATTTAAAAAATGCAGAACATTTTAGTAATTTTGATAATTTTAGAAATTTAAATTTTTTGAACATTTTGAATATTTTAGAGATTTTAGAAATTTTGATAATTTAAAAATATTTGAACATTCAAGAAATTATGATAATTTTAGAAATTGGAATGATTTTAGACATTTTTAATATTTCATAAGATTCATAAATTTTAGACAATTTCACAAAAGACCCTGCACACTCCTTATGGAAAAGTGGTTTCGGTTAATTTTCGGCTTTGCGCCCATGGAGACATTTGTTCAAGATGCCGAGATACGTAACATATAACAAATTTAACCGAATTAACCGAATTCACTTTACCAAGTAAAGTCAATAGCCGAGCAAGTAGAGCAAGTAGGCCGGCGATACTGACTTCAGCGGGCCTTATCTCGGAACCCGGGAGGTTTTGGGAATGTGCGGAGTCCTTTCAGAAAATTTGGTAAACTTTATTGAACATTTGATAAAATTCAGAAAGTTTGATAATTTTTACCCCGCTCGCGAGTGCTGATTACTTTTTTATTCGATAACTCACACAATTTCGACGTCCAAACGTTCAAAGTGAGTTTCCGAACGCGGCCAAACGACATTCAAACGATTGGTAAAATAATGTTTAAAAAAAATTAAAATTTGTTCCGCAGCATGAAGTTAGCACTCCAATTTTAAGCGGTATTGAGTCCGGCCGCGGAAACAGCCTGGAGCCCTCTGTTGTCCAAAAGTGGCAATCCCTGAATGATGAATTCCACTTGTTTACATGCGATTGAAAATAAATAAATTTATACTGAAAATAAGAGTTTAACAGTCAGATAACGAGAGTGTCTGTAGGAAAACTGATGAAATGTCGATTCAGGGAAAAAAACTGTTGCTCGAGTTTATTGAACGGTTTGATCGCAGTTGAGTTTTGAATTTATCTGTCTATGACAGTAGATCTATCGGATTACAAATATCACATAGAGTACTTCAATATTCTTGTTTTTAGAGAAAGGTAATTAAAATCTGGACAAATTATTGTGCAAACTGGATAATTAATATTATATATATATTCGCATATTTATACGATCTATGATTTTCGTAAAAGTAATGCTAGTTGTCAGATTTTGAGGTTAGGAAGTTTAATTATCCCAGAATATTTATGGAGTATATTTTATTTTAATTTACATGACATTGAGTATTTTATTAGTTGTCTTGAGTTTCAAGTAAAGCTTTTTTTTAACAATTCAATATGTTATGTGAAAAAAAAAATTTCTTAGGTTTCTTGATTATGGCAGAAGCGGCACTGCACTGAATTTTGCTTATTCCATTCACTTCCAACTCCTGCACCCTCACCACATGAATGACTGCTAAACTTTTTCCCTTATTCAGTGTTTCAGGGTGAAAATCGATTGAATGACTTATACCTTGAAACCCTGTTTTAATTAAAATATGCATCATCAATCCGCTTCTTAACATTCGACCGGTAATTTTTAAGGTTATGTTCATAACCAACATCGAAACTAGAACGGGTTTAGCTAGAATGAAAAGACAAATTTTTCACGAAATCTTTTTGCAGGAAAGTTTCCTCTATTATTTTTCTTCATTTTGAAAAATGTTATATACGTCCTTGAAGCAATCGTTTATGCATTTATTATATTTTAAAACAATGCACACATGCTATCTTATGTAAATTTCAAATTTCTATCCCTCGGGGATTTTAGTCTTTGGCCGCCGCGGGCGCTG
Source organism: Andricus coriarius (assembly GCA_932066315.1). Taxonomy (NCBI): domain Eukaryota; kingdom Metazoa; phylum Arthropoda; class Insecta; order Hymenoptera; family Cynipidae; genus Andricus; species Andricus coriarius. Next base: position 20,370 of record CAKNWT010312807.1, on the reverse strand, counting down.
CCTGTCATATCCGGTAAATATCAAGGTCATGTCCATACTCAATAAAGTAAGTTCTAGTTCGTTTAGAATAGTCTGATCTGTTTCAGAGGAGATTTATATTCAAGAACAATGTATTAGTTGTGTTTTCTGTTACCGATTCTATGTTCTACCTAAATTCGCTCACTCCAGCGTGAAACTACTCGGTGAAACGTTTGCCGAAGTACCTTCAATTTTCAACCGTTCCAAAATTTACCTGTAATACATTTTTACTTTTTTTTGTGTGTTGGTGATAAAATAAAAAAAAATAGGCTGGTCTGCAGCCTTTTACTCGAACGGTCTGAACGGTTTGCTTGTTAATGATATTACAAAAAATCCAACTGTAACAAAATAAACTTGATCCCATATACAGACTTAATCTAAGTACAGAAATCATCTAACATGCTACACTTAATATAATAGAATTCAACATAATATAGAAAATTTGGCGTTTTGGACAATCGGACATCCTTTAATCGAGAGCAAAGCGCGAGACACGTGATAAGAATGTCTTCGTTAAAGCCGAAGGAGCTTTAACAAAAGAGAATTCACAATCACCAAATTACTCGGCACAAATGTGGAGGGAATAGTTAGACTGAGGGCGTAGTTCATGGCGACTTTTGTAACTTGGAAAGAGAATCCCGGTGATAGACCGGAACTTGTACAAACGGCAGAAGTTGTGCTAGAGAAATTAAAACTAAGTTGCTGTTTCAACTAAGTCTGGAAATTATTACCGAAGATAGTAAGTGAGTTTTTCCAATTAGGTTGGCAATTTCAGTCCGTGCATTGTTCTATAAATATAAGTGAATTGACAGGATAACAATAATATAGATGGAAGATACTAATGAGTAAATTCATTCATATTTCACTATTTAGCCGATTTAAAACTCGACAGAGTGGAAATTATTTCAAAGAATATTTTTGATGGTACTGTAATAATGTTCACAAAAAATATTTTAAAATTTGAGTACACCAGTAACTCTAAGGTAGAAGACAAGAATGTGCCAGAATTGGCTTAAATGGCCGTTATTTAAATTATTAAATTGATTAATGTAATCCTGCACATAATAAAATTTATATCTATGAGTAGTTGATTAAGAAACTTAGGGTTTTAGCTAAAAACCTAGGCAATTACGCATCTGCAGAAGTTTAGGAAAATATTCCATTCAGGTATTACCCTTTCTCTAGATCCCTGGTTCATTCAGAAACTTATAACGCTTTCAGGTCATTCTCTACATTTCTAAAGCGTTTTAGGTATTTAGAGAAATTTTAAATTCAAGCATAGTATCAGTTTTTATTTTGTTTTATAATTCATTCAGATTTCAAAATTAAAATGCATCAAAACTGGTATAATTTATACTATACTATACATACTATTTATGTTATGTTTATGTTAATAAACATTTAATTAAATTATTTAATTAAATTTAATATATTAATTATATAATTATAATTAAATAAATTTATATAATTTAATATTTTAATTAAATTTTTTTTAGAAATTTCAGAAATTTCAGAAATGTTAGTGATAAATTAAACATTTTTAGAAATTTGAAATGTTATTATTAAATTAATAATTAAATTAATAAATGTTAATATGTTATGTTTTGTTATGTTACTATTTATGTTTATACTATACATTTCTATACAAAGTCAAACGGACAGGTCTCGGAACAAATGATACTTTCAAGAAGGAAAGATTGTTGCTTATAAAATCAATTAAAAAGATTTAATAAAAATTGTCGATTCAACCAAAATCATTGTCTGAACATTTTAATTTTAAAGTCTAAATGAATTATAAAATAAAATAAGGAGAAAAGTATTCTAAATTTCTGAATAAACCAGGGATTTAGAGAAAAGGTACTAACTAAATGAAAGATTTTACTAAACTCATACGGTCAGCTAATTCCCTCGGGTTTTTATCCAAAACTCTGAGTTTCCTAATCACTTAGTACATGTATATGATCTACACATACAATTATAATAAATTATATCTACTTCTAATTCCCTTCCCTCATCCGTAATTTCATATTTTATTTCCAAAATGTACGTATATAGGGACATAATTTATTTTTGAATATATACATAGGTAATCATATTATAATATTATAAACATTATCACATAAAAAAAGTAACACTGACGAATATGCTGATTGATTTTCTTTAATTTCCTTTTTATTATTTCCTTAATTGTATTATTGAACTTATGTAGACATTAATTTTATTATAGGATTGCCTTTTTCAATTTATTAAATTAAATAATGGCACTTTTGGGCCATTCTTGCACATTCTTGTTTCCTGCTATAGAGTTACTGGCGTATCCGACTTTTTTAATGTGTTTACTTTACATATGTGTCTAGTTGTCCCGAAAAATTGTGGGATTTGGAAAAGGGGATGTACTAGTCTCGAAAATTCGGGACCACCAGTCAAACTTATAAAAACAATTGGACTAGACATTTCGAATCTCGGGACGTCGAAACACTTCGTTATGTTATACCATTTAGTAAATTTCTATAAAAAAATTGTATCATTTTAAAATATTATTATTTATTAGCAAAAAATTTCCACACTGCATAATAATTGACCACTCAGAGAAATTCTTCTTGTGTCGAAAGGATGTCTCTTCACACAAATGGAATTTTCTTTTAAATTTAAGGTTAAGCGGACTTTCATTTGTCTTAAAAATAATCTTTTTACAGCAAACATCACTTACTTGCGACAAACTTGATCTAATCTACCAGACGAAAAATTCTGTTTGCGTAAACAGATTTTTACGTGGCTTAAAACAATATACGCTGAAGAAATGCTTTTGTTTCGAGATAACATTTTTCCTGAGTGACAAAATTAATTCCTAGATATTTTGTTTGTTTGTTCTTTCTTTATGGTAGGGGAGCGGCGCCGAATGCGGCGCGGCGGCTAATGTGGCGCGTTCGAGTTTTCGAATATTAACGCATTTTCTGCTAGTGGAGGTAGTTTCATTACTTGTATACATGTTTTCAACGTTACATTATCAAAAAATTGGGATAATTAAATTAATTGCCTCATTTTTATGACGAAAAGTTAGTTTTTGTTCATTCGCTTGTATTGTCAGAGTAGCTAAAAACAAGTACAAAATTACAGAAGTTTCGTGTAAACTTATAACATTTTTTGGAAATATACTGCTCTGAGTTTCTTGAATGCTTTTAAGTTTAACATTTTGAGTAAAAGTAATAAACTTTTATGTAAAAAATCGTTATTACATACTATTCACATGCGACTAATATGGCGCATTCGGGACTAAAACCGGCAGGTAACTTGGCGCACAAGTTTGTTGTTAGTTTTGCTCCGAGAATCTTAATTCTCAAAGTAATAATATTTCGTTTCTAATATGCATAAAAAAGTTTTATTCTAATAATTATCCTGTATTTTAGAGTTATTTTAGAATAATTGCTTTTTGAAAACTTTTTTCCAGTTTTCAGGCTAGGTTTGTTCTGACAGTATAAATATTTAGAAGGTTTGAGTAATGATATTATTTGAATGTGGAATCATTATAACTGTTTTGGAGACAAATAAAATGAACTTATTGTTAGTATAATTTTGATTTATTGTTTATAAAACGTCTGTAAGCTTATCTTAAAATAAAAAATTTGTAGCACTCCTAACCTTTATTGTTCTAGATGGGAGTTTATAAACGAAAGACTGAAAATGGTCAATGGACAGTTTCCCCATTGATTAATTATATCATTAAGCTATTTCCCTTTCGGCGAGCCTCTAGGGGTAAGCGTGACACTACCCGATTCGGGTAGTGTTTTTTAGGTGGATTTGTAGTAAATGGGCTCACCACACCCACGACCGCCAACAGCAACGCAGTAGTATCAGACGGTCACCCATCCAAGTACTAAACCGCGCCCAACACTGCTTAACTTCAGTGATCTAACGGGAACTGGTGCTTCCAGCGTGGTATGGCCGTTGATAATTATTTAAATATATCCTTTATTATGTTATTTTTTATATTGGTGAGTTATTCTGCACTGTTCACAAAAAAAATTTTTCTTGTCTTTTCAAAAGACGTAACCATCAAATTATTGTGAGACATTTTGCACTGTTAAAAAAACAATTTTTCTTGAAGTTTCAGCAGACATAATCCCTCAAATATGTTAATAATATTAAACGTGAATATATTTATCTTATTTTTACTAAATTTTACTCATTTTTCTTCATAATTTGTTTTTTATTCAATAATTATGAATGGAAATCGAAACGCGCCAGATTACCAAACAAGGTAGGACAACTTGGCGCAGATGCACTTTTTGGAAAACACATTGACTAACTGTTTTAATGAACTTCAATTAAATTATCTTCATGCATAGAGCATTGGTAAGATATTGGCCTGAACAAAATATATTTTATCACAATATTTTACTTTATATTTGAATTTTAATCGTACATTTTCCTTTATGTGCGCCGCATTTGCCGCCGCTCCCCTAATGCTATTGTTCCAACATTTTTCTGTAAAAAATTATATAAATTATACTTATGTATAATATTTTCGTAAAATCTTATTATATGTTTATTTATTTTTTTGAATAATAATAGCCCTACATATAATAGCCCTCATTCAAGACAATTCAATACAATTTTTCATTTTTTGTTTGTGAATATATTTATATCTGAACTTTACAATTGTGTCAAAAATAATTTGACTAAAAATTGTATTTTCATAAGCATATTATTAGTAACCAGTATATCAAAATGCATGGTCAAGTTCGGGTATGGACAAATATAAACGTGTGGGTTTAAAATAAACTGGAAATGGGATCAAATATAATTGAGATGTAGATTTTCCAGAGTTGGGGTATGGCCAACTATAGAGGGTATTTTTTATAACTACTGGAAATACGGTCGAATGTGATTGATGGATGGATGCCGTCGAGATGCGTTATGGCCAACAATGACAAATAGTACCTATATTGTGCTACAAGTGCGAAAAGTAGGCAGTCCCACATGAGTGTGAAATTTGCTGTACGAGATATAAGGTATCCAAAGCTTTTCGAAAGAAATCCAACAATTTTCAAAATTTTCGGATATTCATTTTCGAGTTGGTCCAAACACTATTCACTACTTACAATCAGTCTGTCAACTGTCAACTCATAATGAAGTGAGGTTATGATTGCGGCAGTCCTGGAAAGTAATTTTGAATCGAAATGCGCAAGTGCAACATTTATAAAAAGCAATCTTACTCAAAGTGCATAAGCGCAGCAGCTAGAAAAGGTTATTTTGCTGAAAGAGCACAAGTTATTCATGCCTCGAAAAGCGAACATTCCGTTCATGCGTTACAAAAAAGTATTTTGCAACTTTTGATCTTGACAATGACATTGGCAAGTATTATTTCTCAAATTATTTTTCAAGTTTTGAACATCAAAATGAATTTTTTGGGTATTGTCATGGTCGTATTCATAACCAGTACATGAAAACATATCCAAAAACGATTTTTTTCTGCAAATCATTCAATGTAAAGTCTAAACTTTATTATGAATTTTATAACTTTTAATGTTTTTATCAATTCTTCGAAATAATGAATCATTTATGAGTCTATTTGATGTACAAAATTGAGTTAATAATGGATTTTTATTGATTTTAAAATAATTTCATGCGAATCAGTCTAGAGGTATACTTTAGATTACATTTTCACCGCATGGGGCGCCGCGCCGAGGCTCTTCCAGAGTGCGAGGCGGGAATCGAAAAGGCAAGCCAACGGGATGGGTCCAAAGCCTCCTTAGTACTCACGACCATCGTTCCACTTTGACACTCGCACTACCATAACTTATTTTTATTTTTAATCATGCCAATCTATCAAACCTATCCAAAGTTATAGTAGAACATAAAGGACAAAAAAAATTTACTTCTCTGTTTCTTTCTTTTAATTATTCTATTCCGGATTAATAGTTTGAATAGATTGAATTGAGATTCAGTCAGAAATAGAGAATATGGATTTTGGAGAGAGATTGGTGTGTCAGAAAGTCAGGACATTGTGATAACATAAGGAAAAAGAAATATGATGCGAATTAACTTGGGCTCATAGCATTGGTCTCTGGATCGAGAAGGAGTGAGGGGGTGAGTCGAAGGGATGATGGGGTCATGTCGAGGGAATGAGAGTCGCTTCTGATTGTTTTCCGATACCGTCGGCTAACCGACGTGCCGAAAGAAAAGTGAAAAATAACGAGCAGCCAATTAACCTCCCCCACGTGTCTCCGTTTCAAAGCTTTACGACGTTTCATACCCTGTTTCTGGTGCCGCAAAATATATCTGATTTGGTATACAAATAAAATAAATTTGTGGCTTCTGAGAGCTTTCTTGCTTCGCCCTTTTCCAGGACAACATGGAAATTAATTCATTTTTTCAATATGAAAATACAATAGGTGCGTACAAAATGTGTCCGTATTTTCTTCTTGAGGATATTTCTTGTAAAGTATTTTATTCAACGCAGGCATGATTTACTCATTTATCTGCGTCTTTTTACTCCTAGGAGTATTATGGGCTCGTAACCGTACTGCACGCATGCGCATTTGCTTCAACCTAACCTTAAATTTCAGACATGATAAACTTATTTTCTGTGATTATTTATTATGTACAGAACATATTCCTAGATCTATTTTGAACTTTAATTTGTTTTGATAATAATATTATTACAGGCTTGAAAAGGTACCACCCAGAGTCCGAAAACTTCTTTATGCATCAAAGGCAAGGTCGAAGCTGAAGACGAATTACTTTTTTTTAGTACTTTTTCCTGGTCCTTGAGTGGCAACTCTGCATATTTTTTTCTATTTTGGTTCAGATAAATGGATTATTTCAAAATTTTTAGAATCTATTTAATTCTATTTTATTTTGCTTCCTTATAAAGAAAACGTTGACATGGAAAAAAATTTCAAAAAAATTTAAATTCGTTTGATTAAACGTTCCTCAATTTAAAAAATGTCCAATACAATGTTCTGAACAATTTTTTGGACTTATTTTGACAAAAGGATTAAAAAATATGTTTATTACCTTTTTAAAGCACTTTTTAATATTTTGAAAATGGGTTCTTTATAGTAAAACTTTTTTCATTAACATAAATCAAATTTGATTCAAGAACGGAAAAGATTTCTTGATTTGAGACAAATCGATTAACCTATATTATTAATCTATTGTATTGAAGAGTATGGAAGTTATGATCATTTATATGATTTGAAAAATCAATTTTTGTAGTAAAATTTTTCTCATTCACATAATCTAAAGTTGATGCAAGAATAGAAAAGATTCGTTGATTCGAGACGAATCGGTTGACCTATAATAATAATCCATTATATTGAAGGGTACGGAGGTTATGGTCATTTATATAATTTGAAAAATCTGTTTTAAGGAGAAAAATTTTGTTCATTAAGATTATTCAAAGTTTATGTAAGAACAGAAAAAGCTCCTTGATTCGAAACATTTTGATTGACCTATTTATATTTTTTATGTTGACTTTCTAATAATTACAAACAAAGTCGAAACACACGAGATTAAATCCATAGCTAGTTTTTAAAGGGAAAATAAGAAAAATGAAGAAGCCGTTATGGGGTAGAACTCCATTGTTTTCTTATAGTAGTATAAGATAATTAAAATTTTGTCATTTAATTTTTAATCATGTTGGTTCCAAATCAGTTTGTATGATTATCCTAACTAAAGCAGCTGCAAAGAGGCAAGAAACTGGTAACGGCCAAGTAGTGCAAATTTGAGGGTGTCCGGTCTTAGGGGATTACTCCCTTAACAAGCCCTCCGCTCTCTTAGTACAAGTGCTTTCTTCACGTATAGCATAAGAACTGATATTTTCGTTACCACTCCCTCACTCTCCATGTTACAGCCATACACTGGCCTCCCTAGGATATTCACTTCATGTAGTCTGGTACAAATTGCCTCCCGAATAAATTAAGAATGTTCACTAGCTATATAATCTCAAAATTTAATTGTAATCTGAATAGTTTATGAAATGAAAGAAAATTACTACATTGTTAAATATAAAAAACTGTAAAACAGAAACCTTTGTGCCATTGAAAAAAAAAAGAAAAAAATTGTTGAGACGGTGAGTGTTTATTGAATAATAAGCTATTTGAGATTATGTATTTATTCTTTCGCTTTGAAAAACAATCGTATTTTTTATTAAATTTTTAACATTAATATAGCTTTTACTTTGTCTCTTTAAAATACTATCAACAATTCTATATGGATGGTTCTTATTGAAACACAATATCTTGCTATATACATATATTATAGGGTGGTTAGGAAAACACTCTTCCATTATTTCAAAATAAATGTAAAGTAATGAAGTTTGAACCCTAGAAGATCAAGGTTGGATGATTCTAAGTACTGCCTCAAAAAATTTTAAGTTAAAGCCAGCAAAAAAAGTCGAAAAATGATCTTCACCTTTCAATGATTTTTTTTTTCGTAACAACAAGTGAATGTAAAATTATTGGGACCATCATTGAGGACATCTATTACAGTTATGATTTTTTTAATAACTAGAGATTCCCATTCGGCAGGATTTTGTCAGTATAATATCACCAGCAGACTCGGTTTCTGATGTACTCAAAAATGATTTGTTAATATATAATTATTGTAAAGTAAATGACTATGACAATACACAAAGATATTGATTGTAGGTCATATGATTTTTTTGTTCCAGACAATTTGCTCAATTTTTTAATTATCAAAGATGTTAAATATTTGAAAACATTTGTATATTACTTATATCACAGTCATTTCACAGTTTACTCCATTATAGTTAAGGAAATAATTAGTAATATAAAAATGTTTTTAAATATTTAACTTACTTGATAATTAAGAAATTAAATGACTTTTCATAGTTATTCACTTTCCGATAATTAGATATCAACAAAATTTGTAGATGTAAACCTCAATAGTAGTTTTTACTTGAAACATTTTTTTCACACGATAACCTTGTTTCAATAGAAAAATATTTTAGCGCTAGGAAAAGCATAATTTTTAATTTATTATGGTGATAATTAGAGAACGGTTTCATTGATCAATTTTTCAGTAAAAATATGAAAAAATGACGATTTTTTGGGCTAAATTTCTATCCATTTGAAAAATTTTAATCATTTTTTTAGCAGATCAGGGACCGAGAAAAATGATCTGCTGGTAATATTATGCTTAAAAAAAGCATGCCGAATGGAAACCTTTAATTTTAAAAAAATCTATTATTTCCAATTGCCTATAGACATCAAAAACTAAAAAAAAAAATTGAATTCATTTCTCATAACTCTAATAGATGTCACAAATGATGTCACTAAGATAGCACTTAGAATTATCCATTCGAGTTGTTCTAGGGGTCAAACTTCATTGTTTGACTTATATCTTTTTTAAATCGAGGTGTATTTTTACTTTTCAAAAAACGCTTTTTTGGACCATTCTAATACACATATAATAGCTATAGCTTATTTCTAACTTTTTAAAATAAAATTTGCGAGTATTTCCAAAGTGGAATAAAATCTCAAATAAGTATAATGTTAATTAAACAATTACAGATTCAACTATGTTTTTCTACATTGAACCTAAAATATGCTTTCAACATTTGCTTTATTTAAAAATATTCCTTAATTTTTTTAACTATTTTGAAGACTTCAGGTTATTTTGTTGGTAAAATGAAAACTTAGCCGATATTCTTATACCTCATCAATCTAAAATTGTGTTGATATTTTTATATTTTGAAAAATGTTTATTCAAGAAATTGCATCGTGTTTTACTTTATACTTTAATCTCATTTATTTTACTCCATCTACCCTCTTTTAAATTAAAGCAGTATTTTTTCTTGCTTAAGAAGATTGTTGAAGTCAATATCTAGGAAACTTATATGTCCAAGCGCGAACAAACAAATCGATAAGGGGATTTTAATGAAAAAAGTTTGCCCTGTTAAATTTAAAAGTGTTTTCCAACCTCCGTCTCATTTTACGCTTCAAAAGTTTATAAGAATATACACTGTTAGAAATGTTCGGAAAATTCCGACACATTTAGGATACTAAAGCAACTGCAATGTACGCAATTAGGTTGCTGAAAACAAAATTCAGTAACTTTTATGGTAAAGATACAAAATTTGTATTAACATTCAGAAACGATATCTAAAAATTACAAATAGTTTCCTCAGATTCCGAAATGTTAATAGAAATATAAGTTATCGTAACCACAAGAAGTGCGCAGTTAGCAACTACGCACTCCTAGCTTTTTGATCGCGTTCGAAGCGGACAAAGCATGGTGGTTGTGGTTATGGGCGGCAATGCACTGAAAAAGGTTGTGTTGAATTATAATGATGTAGCAAACCTGTCTTTTCCAATTTTGAATGATCTCAAACGTAAAAAGCATTCGAAATTTGCACGAGAAGAAGAAATTGAAAAAAGTGTTGAAATCACGAGTAAAGGCAACGACCTAGAAGCTCGGTTGATCAGCGAAGTATCTTTGCAATCAAATAGTTACAAGAGATTGCAATCATCTGCGTGAATTAATAATTAATCCAGGTTTCAATTGAATGGTGAGTTCGCTGTTTACGTCAAATTACGCCCTCTTGGCTAGATAGGTTATATCTGTAATTTTGAGATGTTCGGTTGGTTCATTAATTTCAATATAAATTTGCACTATATATTTTTGTCTTCACAATGTAAATTATAGTAAAACTATATGTGAGCGAAGTTTATATCTAAATGAATACGTACATATATATCTAGGTTATATAATATACTCAATTAATCAAATGTCTTTATATTAACTTCACTCATATTTTCTTACTATTTATATTTTCAGGGAAAATATAGACTAGATATTTTATATTAAAATTAATGAATCTAAAACATTCTTCAATCCATTGAAATTTTTAGTTGCAGTAACTGAAAATTACTAATTTGTAACAAAATTATGTGAAACATTTGATTAACGCTTTATGCAGTTACCGTTGTTGAAATTTCTGTTCCTGTTTAGGAAAATTTAGAAACGATTTCTGCATAAAGCTTTAGTGACGCGTCTCTGAAAATTCCTACAGAAATTTCTAGCAATGTAGAAAGTTTTAAATTATTGTTTTATATACACTGCTTTACAAATGCAGGTACAATGTAAAATAAATATGTATAAGCTGATCGCTGAATCGTATAGTATAGGGGCATATTTGTTGATAGTACTATCCATATACATTTACTGAAATTAATGAAATGTAAATAATCGATCATAGGGATACATTTGCGTATTCGACAATAAAAAGTCCTTTTTTATGATCTCATACCTTAATTTGTATCGCATGTTATATAATACTATTTAACGATAATGGAAGAGATCGCGATATGCTTTTATAAAACAGAATATTGATATTCAATTGAGTAGAATTTCGCAATTGCTCCGTGTGAGATTATTTTAAAAGTCAGCTGTAAAAATGATTGTATCAAATTATTACTTATACTTGAATAGCTCTAAAAAAATTTAATTTTTAAGAGTTCAATTTTGTATTAACTTATTTTCAAATATTTTTACCCTGCTTACCATGGGGATTGCTGAATTTCGGTAGTGGTACATATTTCATTAAACAACAGTAAACGATTTTTGAACAATTTTTTTAGCAGCATCAACAAAAAATAATTATCAATTGCGTAATATTTTTTGAATTGAGTTGAATGAAAATCTGATGTATCAGATCGTATACATACTTTTTAACAAAGAACTTTAGTTTCTTTTTTCTCTTATATTTCCAATGTAGAATTTGTTTGTATTCGTGCGCTGATAAAAGGTTGCTTACCAAGAGCAGATCATGACGTGATGGTTTAGAAAAAGGCAGAGAGAGGGAGAAAGAGAGAGAGAGTATTTGCCTCGGCATGAATACGTATGTATTGCAAATGCGAGTCATCCCTTATTCAACTCGAAAACGAAATTCTTGGCAAAATCAATTTCATTCCTTTTTTTCTCCCCTCTTCGCAAAACCGGAAAGAGAGAAGAGTGGCTGGCGAAATGTCTCTCTGCGTCTCGTGGAATGGGCAATAAAGGCCAGCAACATCGAAGAAGCGAAGGGTGGAGAATTTTTGCTGTTAAAGTGAAAAATGAACCAGTATTTCCGTGTAAATCCTAGAAATCTAGCTTGATCTCAGGAGAATTATCAACCTTTTATATTTCTCTGCTAGCGCCCATAATAAATTCCCAGTATTGCGCGTTTTTCAGTTCTGCATAGACTCAGTGCTGAAGTAATGACATTCATTGTCATATAGAACAATTATTTTAAAAGAATACGAGATTTGAGTACAATTTTTAAGACAAATTGTATTGTACGTAACAAATTTTGTGGTATAGTTAGGGCGATTTTCTACAGTTTTGAAAAGTGCTACTTAGAATGTAAAAGCTTTTTCTCATCTTTCCGGTTCTCCTCCTTTTAACGCTGGCATCTCTTTTACATGCTGCGTTAGTTTTATCACGCAGAAGCTTAATCCAACTTAACCAGTCAGCGTATTCTCTTTAATTTGCATTTCAACTTGAGAACACTTACTTTTTGCACCAGACGAAACTCATTTTACCGGGTGTTGCTGAAAAAAGTAATACGATAATATATGAAGAAATTTGAAAATAATTTTTCATAGACCATTGAATTTAATTCAAACACACAATTTACATTTGTTGGACTATTTAATGCTAATATGGTATTTTAAACAATTTAAAATAGAAAAAAATAAACAGTGCTCTTGCGGATCGATATAGAACAAATGCGCTGAACATTTTTGAAATTTTTTCCGAGTTTAACTATCGGATGCAATTTGTGTGCAAGACAATTGCGATTCAAATGTAATCCTGCGAGCAAGCCGAATAACCTTCTATAACCACTAACGACCGTGATTTCCTATGGCATTCCGGAAACGATGAAGCTGAAAGAGCACTCAGGAGAAATCTTTGCAGACATTGGTGACCGTGAAAGAGAATGGCAAATCAACGTCAAATGACAATGAAAATCTTCTCTGTTGCATTAAATATAAGTATAGTATGATGTGCCTTCAGTGATTTACACAATTGTCATTATATACATTTCATCAAATTTTTGAAAAAAATGTAAAATTTGAAGATTATATCTCCTAAACTATGTGTGATAATATGTATTTTTTTAATTTAACGGGCAATCAAATGCAATTTAATTTTTATTTTGATGAATTGACGCTAGAATACTCAGCAGTGGAGAATTATTCCAGGAACTGAAAAAAACTTAATTTTTTACACTTGTTCCTAAATTGTAAAGAGTTCTTTGGATGTCCATAGATGTTGAACGTTTAAATACTTTTTATAATTCCAAACGACAGAGTTTAAGCCGTAAAAGCACCGCCTCAGTATTATGTTTACGAAAATATACGTAATTACCTGCAAATAATAATAAAAAAGTAAGTTTATTCAACAATCCCTCCAGAATTTTTTTTTTTTCGGTCTCAAAATAATCGCAATATATCACCGTGGGCTAAAACAAACAAATAAATTCAAATAAATTGGTCGAAAATGTTTTTTTACATTTTACAACATTAAAGGCGACGTACCTTTTACTGGTTGACCAACACTGTGGCCTTCGATGGAACTCAACTCAAAAGGTCTTGCACCTCTAGGTATTTTTTCTGCTTTGAGAAAAAATGACCATTTTGAGACCAAAATGAAAAACATCGTTGGGGCCATTCTTCAAAAAAATAATTTTTTTATTATTGTTTTTCTTTTTTTTTTGGATTTCCACAGAAATATGAAACCATTTGTTCCTCCTTTTTTCTATTCATTTCAACGTCAATGAAACTCGACGGATGAAAATCCATCCATCACGCCAAACTGATGGCAAATAAATCCAGTTTAACTGTAACTTTAGAAGCGATAAACCTGTATTTGAGATTTGATTTTTCAGCGTTTCATAAAAAAATTAATAGTTAAAGCTGTGAATAAAGTGTAAAGTTTATCGTGACTACAGCAGATGCCTTTTCATTTGATGTACCTGAAAGTTCAGATCGTTCAATTGAACGAAACATTTGTTTCCCAAATCTATATTATTAACAAATATTGTTACAACTTCAATTTAAAATAAATCATTATACGCTTATTTTGTAATATAATATTTTCAATATGAAGAACGAATATTTTGGCACTATTTCTATAGTTTATAAAGCCATCAGTAAAAAATTGCGTTCATGTGAACGTTCCGAACTTCAAGCACATTTTCATTTGGATCCAAAATTGAAAATAAATAAATTGATATAAAATATAGTAATGTTGTTTCTCTTTAATTTTTCATACTGCTTAGTCAAATTTTACTAAAACCAAAATTAAAGATATAATTAATTATTGAACTTTCTTCTTGAGTGTCTGAGTATTTTATAGCGTGCAAATGAACCAATAAGAAAGACAGAATGAAGAGTAAGAAAAGCAATTGATCCTAGTGGCTACAATGAATTTTAACTAAAGTCACATTGGAAATTGATACTTCGTCTAGATAAAACTCAGACTTTAATGTCAATTAAATTCACTAAGTTAATTAATCTACTTCTTTAAACATTATACTATTTTATTTAATTTTTTCAAACAAATTACTATTTTTCAGATTAATATCGGAGAAAAAACTTCACATTCTCACTTGCATTGTCCATAGGTTACATATTTCTCCCAACGTCTTTTGTAGCCAACTTTTGTTCAAAAGTGCCTACGAATGCTTGAAGCGAGAACATTTAAAGTTTACCCCGTAAAACTTTACAACTCATGAAGCCACACAATGCTCGATTTAACGTCGGACTTTATTATCTTAGTTTGGCAAGCAGCTCATGTACTTTAAAAATAGAGGAACTGCTAAGCTAATCTCAATTTTTAATTTTGGACAGATTTTGCTTTTGGTGTTTTTTGAAGTTGTTGAAAAAAACAGTTTGAATCTAACTGACTCAAAAAAAATAACTTGGTAACTTTCAAAAATGTTTTCCCCTTTCTTGGTCAGGTAAATCTGGATTTTCTCATTATGCCCGCTTACAAAGCAGAGTACTTATCAGTCTGAACAAATCGACACCTTCCCGTGTCGACTTTCAACGCTGGGGACGCGACGAAGGTCTCTTAAAATTCACATCACTTTTGAAGAAGTTTACTCCCCGGTAATCCGTTTAACGTGGCGTCTGAAATGGGTTTTGCAGTCTGAAAAAGTTCTTAGCTTGTGTAATATACGTACGTCTTTATTACTTGCGCTATGGGCAACGGATTTTTGAGGACAACGATTTATGACCCTGACTGCGTTTTCTCATACCTTCTGAATATAAACTCGCGAATTAATTGTAATTTACCTTTCATTATAGTAAGAGTTAATGAATTAATGACGGTCTGACGCGGGGCAGTGAGGGAACAGCGTATTGTCACTTTAAAGTCAATTAAATAAAAATTTAAATTTACAAATATGAAAATTAACCGATATATAAATACAGTCAACTTCATTTTATTCTACTGGCCTTGAAACGTACACGTTCGGTTATTCTAGGGCTGGAGGGGACCCACCTCTACCGCGATTCGGCAGTTTATCTTTATCAACGACGTTGAAAAAGTCGCTCTCCGTTAGTCTGCATGTATGCATCAGTGTTTTTCAAGTGTTTTTGTTGGCGTACGATATTATGTCAAATAAAAAAAAACAATACTTTCATATACCTTTTCTCTTTTCGTTGAGAGAAACTCATCTTTACTTTTCAAAATAAAAAAAAACTTATAACGTTAAATAATGATAATTTTTGACTATTTTGAAGTCGCCTAAGAAATACATAAGTTAAAAAAGTTTTTCATGTTAAAAAAGAGGGGTGTGTCCCTACAGTTCGAACAGAACTTATTTTTTCTCAAATATGATTTTATATTACTAGACCTTATTGAAAAACGCACCTCCACAAAATTTGCAATAATTTGTGCACTATATTTTTAAAAAAGTTTGTCATTTTTCAAACTATAAGATATTTTAACCTCTTAACCTCTCTTTTTCTAAATTCTTACATTAAAAAAAATGTTACGAAACATTTCTAGAATCCTCTAACCTCCCCCATCGTAATATATGGAAAATCAGGTCTGTGGGAAAAAGTTTTCTATGATGCTTAAAATTCAAATGCACAATGTTTTTTGTATTTGAATTTTTTCTTACTGTCGATTCTTAACAATTTAAATAAAATGCTTCAATTGTAATCAATTATGACTTATTTTTTCAAGGAAAACATTCCCTACAACTTTTCTGTTTTTCAGTTTTGAAAATTAGTAAATAATCTTGAAATATAATTATTTACTTAAAAAACGCTTTCTTTCAAAAAAATTTTATAACAATTTTAGCCATAGAAAAATTGATTTTGCAAATAGAGTTGTAGAGAATGTTTTTCCCAAAAATAAGTCATCAATTATTATTAATATTCAAACTTTTTTTTTAAATTGGTAAGAAGTGATAGTATAAAAAAGTTCAATTCTAAAAAACATTGTTGAAATACATTATTTTTCAAGTTTTTAAATTTTCTCATAAAAAATCATGTTTTTGATTTGAATTGACATCAGTAATATTATTTTGATTCTTAAAAAATTAAAAATTATTTTTTTAGTCATCTGATTTTTGTCATGACAACTACCTTTAATCAAAAATTAAGAAGTTGCCCTTTTTCATGTTAAATCATGATGAAACTTCATGGTCTTTGGAGCACGGATTGATAATAACCGATATTGCTCAAATTTGAAGGATAGAATTTTTCGGGCATTCAAACTTAACTAGAAAGTGAGAGTGAAAAAATCTAATTTTGAAAAATAAGGGCCAATATATTATACACCTATTCGTTTTAATTAAATTGTTCATAATTAAATCCTACACCGCAGAACTCTACGCAAAGTTATGAAGTAAATTTGCGAATCTAAATAGCCTCTATACACAATAAAATTCTGCATAAGAAAACGCTACATAATATTATAATTAAATAATTCCATTTTTAAATCTGTGCACACAATTAAAATAATTTGTTTAAGCCCCTACACATTTGTTCACGTTCTACACGCGAATACTCCACACAGACTAGTTTCATAATCTATTATTAATTTGTATTAAGTAGAATTTCCTTCTGCAGAATTTTATTATGAAGTAACATAACGTTTAGCTTCTAAATGAACTATTTTCTTAGTAATGATATAATGGTGACTAATTCGTTAAAATTTTGTTTTATATACAAAACTTTTTTATTACAAACTAATTTTTTTTTTAGATAAAAGTAAATTATAGGCTTTCACAAATTTAAAAACAGATATTTTTATTTTTAAACATTTAATTTTTTTTCTTGCTGGTATTATTAATTAATTATTATTTATTATTATTATTAATTCTTGTATCGTTTAGTCACATATTTTTATCTATGTAATTAAAAAGCAGAAAGTTGAATTAAAATTCTGAGAACTTTTACGTTTAACAGAAATAATAATTTGACTTCCAGTTAAATAAAAAAAATTTCAAATCTTCTGATAAGTCAAAAAGTAAAAATAAGTTTGACAGTCTTTTCGTCGACCTTACATCTGGGTCATCTGGGTGAACGCAGTAGGGGTAGAGCCTTTCCTTGTTTTCTCGAATTATTGATCGATTGGTGGTTTGACTTTTCAAGTGCCTATTTATTTATATTCTTTTTTTATTTATACATACATATATATATTTCCTTTAATTTATTTTAGAATGATAAAAGGTATACACAAAGTAAGGTAAATGTCCCAATAATCGTGACGGTCCCAGTAATCGTGAAACTTGGTTATAGTTTGAATATATTGATAAAAAATGTGTTAAAAGTAACATTCAATGATAAAACCCACTTATTTTTAGCATTTTATAATAGTAAATAGAAGTTATATTCATTCAAATTAAATAAAAAGCAAGAAAATTGGCATCACGATTACTGGGACTAAGGTCACGATTGCTGGGACGTTTACCTTATAAGGAACTTTTTCATATTTTGAAATTACATGGTTTTATTAAAAATGACTTCAAGTCTGCAAAGTAGATTTACACTTTTGCATTAATATATTGATTTTTTTGGCTGTTCAATTTTCACTTGATTATTTTGTTTATACATTTGCAAGAATCATTTACTTTTATACCTAGCATCACCACCACGTTCAGAAATTTCAAAAGGACTTGGAAGGTTTTCTTTCCTTTTGAGGGTTGCATTTCCTGGAATCGTTTTTCACGATACTTTGCTGCAGCTTGCATTGGATTTCAGTTTCGTAATTCATACAAAGTTAATACGGGTTAGAATTTATGATGTCATTCCTTCTTTGTAATTTTTTCTGTTTACGCTCGATGAAATTTCAGGTCGAGTGGAACAATGAACTATCGTCTTATTAGCAAGTTTCTGAATTTTAAGTTTGTTTGTAATACTTCTTTTATATTTTCTGAATTCTGGATTAATTTTTTCAAGGCTTCTTTTGAATGGACGAACTTTTCAGTTCCAATAGTATTGCAGAATTTATAACCTCTCTATAACAAAGCCTGGCAGAATTTTTATCCTGATTTAAAGCCAAGTTGCTAACACTCTGTGAGTTCGAATTTATTCAGATCTCTATTTTATATATGTTTTACGTTTTAAGTTAAGGTGATCTTTAACTTTTAAATAAAAAGTAAAAAATCTCTTTTCAAGCATATATGTATAAACAAAAAGGTAAACTCAAAATGAGCATATTGATCAATGTCTTTAACGTTTAGAAAAAGCATAAGGCCTGTCAAGAATATATATCATGCGGTATAATTTGATTCGACAACAAGCCAAATTGAAAAGCGAAATTACGAAATCGGAGATATTTTTCTGTGGGTGTTTCTGTTGGGGTTCGAGAAGCCATGGCAAACTTAAATTTGGTAAAAGCATACTTCGCCTATAGGTTGACGGTGAAATTTCCTAGGTTCGTTAAATATCCATTGTCATTTAGTAAAAAATGGAATTTATGTTGAAAACGAGGCGTTACGTGGCAGTGAGATGGACGTACCTAAAGGGGTTGTATGAAATTTCTCGGCGGTTGTTGGCTACATAAATCGATGATATAATCTAGCTTGATATCACAAACTGTTATAATTAATACAAGTACCTCATAACTTCATTTATGTAATTTTAATATGTACACCACCCAAGTGCGAAGTTCGATACGGCCCAGCACTGGCCCAGTATCGGCAAAAATATTGCCGAAGATCGGCTGCCAATATCGTGCCATTGCTGGAATGATAACTATGGTATGCACTTGGTGGCCAATTCTCGTCCAGACTCTGGCTGCCATCACTTATGCGTTACTGGCTGCCATTATCGGCTCAGCAATGGGTACTGATATCGACCCGATCTCGGCTGCCAATATCGTGCCATTGCTGGAATGATAACTATGGCATGCACTTGGCGGCCAATTCTGGCCCATACTCTGGCCGCCATCACCCGAGTTAATTAAAAAAATATTAAAAAATCATTGAATTGTTTTTAGGACGCATCTATAAACGACTACATATCGTCCGAATATTGGTTATAATTTCAAAAATTGAAATTTCATTCAAACGTTTCGTTTAATTTTAGCACCCACTAATACTATACTCCAACGACATGACAAAAAAGGTATTTAAAAAATAATTATTAATTGATTGCGAGTATTTTGACTTTGAATTATAATGGGTCCGTGTAGAGTGAATACATATATTACATTTTTAAATATTATATTACAAATAAAATTTCTAACGCTACGGGGTATTGAACCTATATCTATACATAAATCTATCGCCTAGCAGTCGGGAGTCTTAACCATTGCGCTAAACCTACGAGTTGAAACTAGGTGAAAAAGCCATCCTCATAAGCTACAGCTCAAAAAAGTTAAAACACCAAATTTTAAACTCTATTTTTCTAATTAAATATTTATTATTATACTACGTTACGTAAATGTAAAATATACGAACTGTTAACAGAAATATAAATAAAATAATTTTCAAATCAATAATTTATATCGATTACAATTTTTCTTCGCGTACTATTTCCTTTTTTCGCGTTTTAGACTACTTCACAACTTTCTACAATGAAAGGAAATGTAATTTTTTATAAACATTTGAAATTTTTAACGACGGAACTTAGAAATTTGATCGTGAACTTCGACAATTTTTTGATAACAAATTTTTTTAAACTTTCGTGTAAGGTTTGGTTTTTAGGTGTTTCAGACCATTTCACAACGTTTAAGATTGAAATAAAATGTAATTTTTTCTGAACAGTTTCAATTTTAGATCAAGATGGAACTTAGAATTTTTTTCCTAAAAAAAAACAGGAAAAAAGTTGTATTCGCGACAGTTTTATTTATAGTTCTCAGACATTTTAGAACACA
>CAKNWT010312803.1:0-12009 GCA_932066315.1 Andricus coriarius | reverse complement strand
AATCACAGTTTTTGATTTGTGCGCTCAAACTGGGCGCATTTTCAGGGCAGCTGAGAATCCAAATTAGTGCAATGTAAGGAGAAAATTTTAATGTCATCATGAAAAATAAAAATTGTACATTATTTTGCAATATCTGAATAAGCAGTGCCAGTACCAGATTTTTGACAACATAGTGTGCGAAGCACGAGATGCGTGATAAGAATCTGTTCGTTAAAGCCGAAGGAGCTTTAACAAAAGGGAATTTACAATCATCAAATTACAGTTGTTAAAGCTTTGACCTTTAATTTTTAAAGGTCTGTGCACAAATGTGCGGAAAATACAAAGACCGAGCGCATAGCGCGAGGTAAATACATCATTATCGAGCGCGAAGCGCGAGATGAATATATTCTCGAGCGCGAAGCGCGAGAACCAACAGTCGCGCGCCCTAGGCGCGCTCAAACTTGCGAGCGAAGCGAGCCGCGCGCGTAGCGCGCAATGAGAATGTGCCCGCGTAGCGGGCATATTTTTTAATAAACAAATGGCGATTTGACCCGGTTCTACACACGATATTTGAATTTTTTTAAGTAGGGGTAAGCCTGAATACTTAAAATCCAGAAACCGTTTCAAATTTTTTGTGCTCGCTCTTTGGGTTCATGATAAATAATATTGTTTATCGCCGCGAGCCGCGTGCTGCGGTGAACGCGCGAGAGGCGCGTTCACAGGCATGTGCTTGCCGGTTCTTATAAAACGCGATTTTTTTACGAAGTCGCAAGCTTCGTATTTTATCCAAGAGAAGAATGAAATCAAAGAAGAGGAATTTGTGATAAGCATGGATTTTGCAAAAAATTGCACGCTTCATGTGCGAAATGCAATCCAGGGCCATCATTGGACAAATAATCGAGCCGCTCTCCATCCGTACGTAAATATATACTACTGACAAAATGTAAAACAATTGCACGAAAGTTTCGTCATTATTTCAGAAAAATTGACTCACGATGCGAGCGCAGTTCATTCATTCAATTCGAGAGATATTGAGTGATTAAAAAAAATTGGGGATGAAAATGTCAAAATTTTTTTTTTACTTTTCCGATAGGGCTGCATCGCAGTATAAAAATAAATTCAATTTGATTAATCTTACGAAACATCAAGAAGGTTTTGGGATTAGTGGGTAGTGGACGTTTCGAAAATGCAAAACCAATAAAAAATACACGGCAGTATCATTGCTATGATCCAGTCGATAAAAAAAAGAAAAATTAAATTTGACTGTGCGTATATTTCAGGGGGAATTGATTGTACGTCATATATGATTTAGATGTAAAATAAGAATTTCTGATATTTTCATAATTCTGATGAACGGTATATAGGCGGAATATTCCGTGCCTTCATGGAATGCTGAGATGCCCTTGTGGCGCACGCCTCTCGAGCGGGTATCGCGGCACGCGGATCGCGGCGCTAAACAATATTATTTATCATTAACCCAAAGAGCGAGCACAAAAAAGTTGAAGCGGTTTCTGGATCTTAAGCGTTCAGGCTTCCCACTACTTGAAAAAATTTCAAATATCGTGTGTAGAACAGGGTTAAATCGCCATTTGTTTATTAAAAAATAATATAAATTAGCAACAATAACATATAGCACGTTTTTCAGAATTTTATTGTTAAATTCATTTATTTTTCACCATTCCCTGAAATTTTCATCAATTATCCATTAATAGTTTACGAAATAATAATTTGTTAATCAAAAGATGCAGA
The DNA here is from genome assembly GCA_932066315.1 of Andricus coriarius. NCBI lineage: Eukaryota > Metazoa > Arthropoda > Insecta > Hymenoptera > Cynipidae > Andricus > Andricus coriarius. The sequence continues at coordinate 10,281 of CAKNWT010312803.1, read as the reverse complement.
AATGTTTAATCGGACATTGCTCACTTGGGAAATTCCTGCTCTAATTTCAAAAATATATAATTTGTATAGATACAGAAAAAAATATATTAACTTTAAAGTTTATTCAAATCCTAAATAGTTTAGTTTCAAATTAGTCAAGTTTAAAATGGTTAAATTAATTATAATAGAGAATTCTGTAAGTTAAAAAAAACAGTACTCGCGGTAGCATATTCTAGTTTTTAGTGGAAGAATTTTGTAAATATAAAAAGTCTAGCATCAGTAGAGCATTTATCTCTCCACGGGCAAAATGCAGCTTTTTGCATTTTTCCAAGCCCAGAGATATCCTGATGCCATAGGAGAACTGCAGCAAGATGTTAAGTAGTCTGTTCAGTTTCGACTCTGACCTTGCATAAACCTTTATGCCGTCAATGTACAGGAGTTGAGTGAGTTGAGACTCAGCCACTCACACCTCAATTTTGTAACCATAGGAGGTGCCGTTGAGTGTCCAACTCAGTGGGTTCAATGCTAAATAAAACCATAGTGCGCTGAATGAATAACCTTGGAAGATGTTCATCCTGTTCACCTGTTCATCATCCCACGATTAAAACATATAATCCTTGTGCACCACATGTGCATCGCGTGATCCAGAAAATGAATGACGCGCGGACAGATCTTATATGTCTTAAGGACCTCAAGTAAATAATCGTGGAGTATTGAGCGAAACGATTGTTGGTAGTCAATGTAGGCCATGTGCAAATTGCGTTGGTGGTGTCTCGCATAAAACACAATCACACTGTCAATCGTGGCTTGGTCCTGGCAACCACGGGAGCCGGGATAGAAACCTTTTTGTTCTTTGGAGAGGACGTTGTTCTTCTCGCAATATTTATAGACGAAGTCAGAAATGATAGCCGTGAGACACTTATAGAGGGTTGAGAGGCAGGTAAGGTCGGTAATCACTAGGACTACCAGCATCTATCTTTTTGGGTATCATACACGTTACGCCCTCCGTCATAAAAGAGGGCAAATGATCTTGGTTCTTCAAGATGTTTTGAAGGGCCCCAGCAAGGGCGGGGTGCAAAACCTCTAGGTATTTGTACCAGAAGCTGTGCACCCCATTCACACCCAGCACTTTTCAGTTCTCCGCTCTCTTTAGGATACGAGTTACATCAGATACTGAGATGGATAGACTATTCATCCCAGGCAACCGTGCAACTCTGTCCTTTTCTAGACGGAGCCACGTCGTGTTTAGTTGACTTGATTTATGAGTACCTCAGATGCTCGACCAATATCTGGCCATTTCCTTGGCCCTAGGTGGTTCACAATAATTTTGAGTCTTGTTTTCGCCATCTGCAAATTCACGATAGAAACGTTTTTCGTCTGCCAAAAAAGTCCTATTGTCATTCCTTCTCCCGACCGCTCTCTTAAATCGTCATAGTCGCGCTGACAAAACCACGAGCCTCTGTTTAAGCTAGACAATCACTCCATCCAGGTTCGTAGATGTTCTTGAACTAATGTTATGTGGGTGAAGGATCTGCTCCACGTGGCGAGTCAGTCTCTGAAACCTATTTCTCTTTCGAAATTGGTACAACCGTCCCTTTTGTCCTCTTATTTTACTAATCTTGTCTTGAAGTCGAAACTTCCATGGAGGATCAGACATCTTTCTTGGGGTATAGTTGAGTTTTATGCTCATCATCCTGGCACACGCGACCACCGGGAAGGTCCTTGTTAACTCTAAATCTCGGTAGACCATTTCTCATTTATGGTTCTTGATCTGCGAACTTTAGAATGGCATCAGTGAAGCAAACCATAAACGCAGGCTTTCCTCATCGGGTTCTTCAATGAGTTCAGCAGGAGTAGGGCCAGGCTCCGGTGGCTGCAAGCCTAACGACTGTCTACCATGAGACAGTCGCCCTGCAACATCAACCTCCTCTTCCACCGCATCTTCGGGGTGCGCTACAGATGCTGCTGCCTAATGGATCTTGATTGATCAGTAAGATGTTGTTCCGTCACTCTATGGGCTAGCTCGGGATGAAGATCCACGAAGAGTCGATGTTGTTCGCCCTCGACGGGCCATCTCCGTGCAGTTGCCCAAAAGTGACATCTGATCACGTCTCCATTCATTTCCGGAGCCCACTTTATCCTCTTTTCGGCCTGCGCACCCTGGAGCTGCTGGTGGAATGCATTTTTCAACTCAGATCTTATTCGCTTAATGGTTTTTTTAGGGAGAAGGATCCCGTCTATTATCTGAGGCCTTCGTTGTTTAAGGTCGTCTTGGGTTCCTGTCTTTATTTCCAGAAAATTGTGTGTATGTATGTACATCTATTGCCTCTAAGAATACAAGATTCTGTGGCAAGGGAAGGCCACTATTACAAAAATCAATAAAATTAAGATAAATATCAAAATGAAAGAAAAGTTATAATATCGTATGTACAATAGGTTGTTAAGTCATACTGGTCGAGTTCGGGCACTTTACTATTCGAATACAGAGAAAGCTATAATTTTTAAACATGTATTTATAAAGTTGAATATCGAGCGAAGCATTCCACGTTTTATATTTGGCAATAAGAAGTGAAGATTGTTCTCAGTTAACATATCAATGTTACGCAAGTAATGATTTCTAACAGGCGAGTAGATTGGACATTTGGCGAGGATGTGTAAAAGATCTTCATTTTATTTCAGATTACATAACTGGCAAATCTGCTGTGGATCAATTACAGTTGTTCGAGCTTTAGAAGTCAACTCAATGATGAGCCTGGAGGAAGTTCTTAATTGAGCGAAAATGCGCTTAAAAAGGAAAGGAGCTTTGAATAGCAGATATTACTGGGGAAGCGCATCGTTGTGTAAAATTGTACTGCATATATAACTAAATTTACTGCTTTCCAATCCTAACAGATCGCGCGAATAAAAAAAAACACGGTATCAGTCAGAGATAGTATTGATTTGAGTTATCAATTTGGGACACAGAAATACGCCTGAATTCGTTGTCAGATTGGAACTAGGTCTAACCGGTGTGCCATATCAAATAATAAAAATGGCGCTGAATCAGGCGGCAAAGATTTTTGATATGGAAGACTCGCAAACAGAAAAAATGTTAAACATAACTGGCTAGGTCAACTTATTAGATTTCTGGGAAATTCACCACTAAGTTTTGGCGGAAATAATTATTCATGTTGCGAAGTTGTAGGCTCCAGAAGTCCGTTCTCTAGACGCGGATATCCTTACGCACAACCAATCTTTGTAGAATTTTCTGAGAAACAGTGTTGACGGACCAGATGAAGTGATCCTAGAAGAACAGCCTTTCGCATCCGAATTGCGATGGGCTCAGGCTGACGCTGGCCAGCCGGTATTTGTCGAGTTGACTCAGAAATGAAGCTTTCATACCTCCAAGGCAGCCGATTATGAGAACTGAAAGATGGACTTTGTAGCCTTGGTATATCCTGCTTAGCTCGAAAACAAGTGTTTGATATTTGGCCCGTTTTTCTTCCTCCATTGCCGTAATATTACCATCGGCTGGTGATGAAAATTCAATCACGTAATTACCTTCGTCTTCAAATTTCGGAGGACAATATCAGGCTTTGTAGCACTGATACGTTGAGTCGTGAAGATGGACTTGAGTTCCCCCTGGGCGTATGGCATGGCGGGCATTAGATCAACACCATAGAAGTGCCAAAAATGGCAATTTAACACTTTTGGAACAGCATTGTATCTCCCTATGTACCCTTAGCATGCATAATTTGAGCATCCACTGAGAACATGTCCGACTGTTTCTGGCTCTTGCTTGCACACTCGCCAGTCGGTATCACTGACAGGTACATTCATTATGCACTCGCTGTACACTAAGGTGTCTATAATGTCGTCTTGACAGGCAAAGAGAATTCCCTCAGTCTCCGATCTTAATCCAGCGGACTTGAGAAGCATATTGATCAGCCCCATCGATAGCTCTTCTCTACATAAAATGCCGTAGAATTTACCATGAAGGAGCTTGTTAGCATGTTCTGTTAGTAGAAGCAAATGTTCTGCTTACTGTAGTCGACTTTTGAACATCAAAGGTGTTATTAATGCTAGGCCATGTGTAGTTTCGCGGGATTCAAATAGGAGACCAAGTTCCTCTGTATCTCTATCTGCGGCACGGTATAGAAACGCCGCAGCATTGACGACATCATGTAGTTGTACGAGTCGCATAAGATAATCTGTGTTATTTAGAACTGAGCAGGATGTAGGCAGAACCGTTCTTCAATGAAGACACTCCAAGCTTAGAAAACCTTTACCCCCTTTATCTTAAGGGAGGTACATTCGAGGTACGGAAGGTCTAAGATGATGACTTCGATGGATTGTCATCATCTTGCGTGTGCTTCGGCCAAGTTGCTTCGCATCATCGACGTTACATCTTACTGCTCCAAACGTGGAGAGCAATATAGGAACGGCCAGCATATTGCTCGCCTGGATCTTATCCTTTCTAGATAATTTGGAAGCCCAAATTTTTCTGAGAATTTGGCGATACCTTTTTTCAAAGACTATTTTTATCACATACACATTTTGGGTTTTGGCTTGCAGTATTCCAAGATATGCATATATTTATCTTTTGCCAAGATGTTGAATGGTATTTCCACCTATAAGTTGAACATCCTGATCGTCACGCAATGATGTAGTTTCTAGTGTTTCTTTGTGTAGGTGGACGCAGGCACACTTGTCCAGTCCAAAGCTCATGCCAATCGCTTTAGAGTACCTATTTACCGCCGCTGCAAGGATGTCAAGGTCCTCTTTCGATGAAGCAAAGAGTTTAGGGTCGTCCATGTATAAAAATGTTGGTTGGCCTTATATTCTCTTCTGTTCGGCGGACCACATATGTATCCAGAGCTTTTGCCTCGGATCACAATAGATAGAGGCAAGAGGGAGATGCAGAAAAGTATTGGACTTAAAAAATCTCCTTGGAAGACCCCCTCTTATATGTGATATAGCTGGTAGTCATTTGTCTTTTGTCAGATGTTATGAAAAATCTTGTCCGCTTGGATATGCCTCCAGGCAGTTAAGAAGCTTGAGAAGTAGCTCATGGTTTGTGTTATCAAATGCCTTACGGTAGTCAATCAAGCCATCGACAGATTGCGTCGATACCCTCTCTTGCATCCACGTTGCTCAACTATTGCACTCTATACCGGCTCGATAGGTATTAATATCCTCTCTTTGATGATGCCAGTGAATAGCTTGTAGCTAGTGTTTAAACAAGCTATGGGCCTGTAGTTCTTTGGACTTGACAAATCTCCGGTCTTAGGGATCAGTTAAGTGTATCCTTCCACTAAAAAGTTCTTAGTGCTAGCAATAACTTTTTTCACTTCTTCAGCAGTATATACTTGCTCCCAGATGACTTAAATCTCTTCTCAACCAGGCGGATTTTCAACGGCACGTGACGTTTTATTGTACACACGGGAAGGATGAGTAGAAAACGTGGAATTTTCCTGAATCCACTTTACTCACCGTTCAAGGCGCTGTTTCGATGTTGAAAGAGATCTAATTTTTTTGCGTCCAGTGCTGCTGGATGGACAACGGTTTATACTTCTTCAGCGTGTGATTTGATTTCCTTAAGTTTCAAGCAAGGCCCTGACTTTTGGAGTTAATTTTTTATCTGATGTTATGTAGCTAGTCACGTATTGAATATTTGATGCATGCCATCTCACCGTTTCAATTTTAAACTGAAGCTGTGCAATACGCTCGCGAGGCTTTCTCAGGCGTACTGAAGTATCGTTACTTCTATTCTCGCTAAGCTATTATTACTATTATTATTAGTATTGTCTTGTTAGGCTGATATATTTAAGTCCCGTAGCACTGCAGTTAAAAACCTATTGTACTATGCCTTTATTTTAAAACCCCGATAAAACAGAGGTTTATATACGGGTCAACCTCGCTGCTGAAGTTTTATTTAAGCCCTTTAGCATGAAAACATAAACCACCGGACGTCTCCACTTTACATTGTGTGGGCCTGTGAACATTTTTTTCACTACGGTGGGCTTGGAATCACTGTGTGAATTTAATCACACCCTATGAGGACCCGCGGTTGCATCCGATTTTATTGGATGTACTCGAATTTGCCTGGATGTGCGGCCAGGGGAGAGGAAACTTGCAGAAACCCACCTTCCGAGTTTTGCCGGTTTTTTCGACGGTCGAGTTTTAAAGGCAGACATTCGACCACTACCATCGAAGGCACACAATCATCCTCGGCGTCAAACCTCCCGCTTGGCATTAGTTGAAAACGCAGCGAATACACAAATTGTTCGTACGTCGCAGATGGTCACCTATCCGAGTGCCGTCGATTACACAGGCACACGAAAAAACAATGAAAAAAATATGTCTTGCCCACCTGACGAGACAAACATTTCTATACGTATTTGGGGTTCTTGAATCCGAATCCAGGGTTAGTTTGACTCGGTTAGGAACGAGATGTGTGAAATGTGTGAGTCAAATCTGGGTTGAACGTTCTATGAGATGAAACTTTGTTTTTTTAAGGTTTCGTTGGAAACCCTTATGCAGTCGGTAAAATGACCATCCGTCTTTTACTACGCCTAGTGAAAACACTGTTAGGTCTACCGACTTAATTTTTTGCGTGGAGATGTATTTCACGTGTCTAATTCGAGGAAAAAATACTGAGAACTCTGCGAAAAATGCACATCATAGCGTTGCTATACAGAAACAGGAACATTCAGGCCTCTTGGCCCAAAAATTTCTAAAAATTGACTCAAATTGGCTCTAAATTAGTATACGGGATCGAAAATTTTCTCAAAAAGCGAAAAAATTTACATATGAACATAAGAGTCAACATTTGAAAAATTTATTTAAAATCCGACCTACAGGATTGGAAGTTTTCAAACATAATGGAAAAATCTTAACCGTACCCGATCCTACGAACTCATTGAGTGAAGGCGCTTGCATCTAGCTTCAAGAACTGATTTTTTTATTCAAAAAGAAAAAATCTACCCACATCTATAACCCTTAAGACGATAAAATAATTAGAAACGCGCACTAAAAATACTAATAAATTAAGTTGAATAATAATACCATGTAAAAAAAGTCTTCTCCGAGATAAAACAATAACAAAATTTTTGTATTTATTTCAAAAGCATATGTTGCCAAATACCTCGTGTGGTCAGGTATGGTCGTGTCCATATAGATATAATTTCCGTGACCTCTTTCATTATAGTGTATGTATGCTTGACCAATATCATTGTGTCACTTGTCATTTTGAAAAAATGGGACGGGAAGGAGCTGCAGAACCAAAATTCGCTTCGGACGGAGCTGCGGTTGCTATTAAAACTCAAGCATCCCCGGGTACATATCGCTCGGGTTTACGTGGCCAACCCCCATGAGGTTTTTTTAAACTCCCGACACAAATTTTCTTGGGCGTCCTTCTTATTTCTCGAAATACTAGCCCCGAAAAAATCGAATCCATGTACGCGTAATTCGCACAAAAATCGTTGACGGTGTTAATTTTCGTTCCGTCTTGGAAATCTTATCCTATTAAAGGCGCTTGAATTTTACAGATTTCGTGCGAATTTCTGTTGATTCGTAAAGAAATTTAACAAAACTTCCGACATCTCACAAGAAAAATGTATAATTCCACTCTGAATGATTGGAAACAATAAACCAGTCATTCTTAGTGCAAAATTACAAGGCTCAGGTAAAATATAATGAATTTTTACAGGTACATTCACAGTAATTCAACCCTTATTTTATAAGTGGCGTAAAAAAAACTGCCCATCTGCGTGTGACTTCACAGTGCTGGAGTTATTTTACATTATATTTTTGTAATTTTACACTAGGAATCACTGGTATTTTATGCTCAATCATTCGTATAGTGTAATTTTAAATGGAATTTTTCGCAGTGTATGAATGATTACGAACACTTGTTAAAAACTGGAAATAATTTTCGGAGATTATATTGGATACCCAGTTCGGGTGTCTACCCGGGTGGTTAAAACATCATTTAACTTTTAAAAAAATTACCCTGCACCTTGGTATTCTTTTTTCTTTCTAAATCGCCCCTTTACATCAGGTGCAACCTAAAAAATTTCACGTCAGATCACTCCCGAAATAAAAAAAATGTATGAAAAGACGCGACAACAAATGAAGATTAGCTAAAAGAACGAAAAATATAGTCATGAAAGCAGAATAATAATAGATAGAAATAAAAAAGAAGATATCTGGCTCTTATTAAAAAGGCTTGGTCTAATTCCTCAAAAACTGGAACCTACTGACTAAAACTTTTGTGTTGACGACCTGTTAAATACCTTCTTTACTCTGCCCACGCAACCTTTACTTTATCCCCACCCCCTCCCTTCTTGCCATGCCTCCTCCACAATTGACGATTTTAACTTCTTTTTATTCAATATCTCTCCCAGAAATCTCTTTGATACCCTATCAGAAGAAGGATCTAATGCTCTAGGATCTGATGGTATATATATATGAAAATTGTACGTCTAGCTCTTCCTGTCATTTTTCCTGTTCTTCTTCATATTTACAATGCTTCTCTCCAGGCTAGGCTTTTCCCGGACTCCTGGAAGGAGACTATTATTCGAATTATTCCGAAAATCTCTAACTACATCTCCCCTAAAGATTTTCGCCCTATATCTATTCTATGTGCCCTATCTAAGCCAGTCAGGCTTCAGGGCGAGTCACAGTACACTCACAGCCTGTTTAAAAGTGACATCTGAGCTCAAGAAAGCCATGGATGGTAGAAAAAAACTGTCCTTGCCCTCATTGACTTCTCGAAAGCCTTTGATACTACGGATCATAAGCTGCTGTTTTCAAAGCTCAGACTTCTCAATATTTCTACAATAGGAATTAACTGGTTTGAACCTTATCTGTGCAACCGGTCTCAGCGGGTATGTAACAGTAATAGGAGAGCAGTTAGCTAAGGAAGAGGTGAGGAGGGTAGTCCCACAGGGCTCCAGTCTAGCCCCAACCTTATTTAAGGGCATGTACCAGACTGTCACGGGACCTATTATTTTAAACGAACTTACTTATAAACTAATAAGTCGAATGAATTTTCCATACCAGACAGACATAAAGGCAAGAAAGACGAAAGTGTGCCTGGTTTAGAAAATCCATTCGACTTATTAGTTTATGAGTAAGCTCGTTTAAAATAATAGGTCACGTGACAGTCTGGTACATGCCCTTAACGTGCAACTACCGTTCTTGGTCGCGAATTGCGATACTGCAATCATCATAAATATGCCGATGATTTCAAGCTGTATTTCTTCGGATCTATTACTTCAGAGGGTCCAGGATGACATCGACATTGTTGTGCAGTGGACTGTAGCAATCGGACACATTATCTTAACCATACAAAAACAAAAGCAATTTTAATTGGTTCTTCATCGTCCCCCTTATCTGAAACTATTGCAACCTTGAGACTTTTACAGATACAGGGGCTCAGTATTCCATTTGTTGAATGTGTCAAGGATCTTGGCTTCCATGTTAACCTAATCCTATTGGTCGAAAGTCTAATCCTTCCTTTCTTCGATTATGGCTGGATTATTTATGACGATATTACGGATAAACTGAATTAAAAGCTCGAGCTTTTACTCAATGCGTGCACTCGGTTCATCTATAATTTTCCTAAAAGCAAGCATCTAACTAACCTTCTCAATCTCTTTCAGATTGTTCATAAAAATCAACCAAGACAGTCCAAACTTTGTGAGAAGAAGTCAGTGTTAGAAATAACACAACACCGTACATTCCGTACATGCAAATTCCAAAGGGCTTTCACAGTTCGTGGGGCTCGCCTTTGAAACAAACTACCGCAGACAATCAGAAATGCACCTTCACAACATCTAATTAAGCAGTCACATTTTAAATATTCAATAAAAATCTCTAATCCAACTCTGGAAATCATGCACTGTTTGCTTCATCTGACTATTGTACGAATCATTACCAGAAATTGTATTTTTCTTTCGTCTTCTGCAGTACTACTATTATACTCTCTTAGTTCCTAACTTGCCTTTTCTCTCACCTAGAATACCGAACAACATATCAACTAAAATATTTTATAAGACTTATCTACACCTTTGAAACTACTTGTATTTAATTATAAGGAATCGTTCTTTGTGACTCTGATCGCTGTTTACTTATTAGTAGATTCTATTTACTCTTTTATACAAAATACAAATACAAACAAAATTACTGCATACATTTAAGGCACATCGGAGTATATTTAGTGCTCATCACAAAAAAAACAAACACCTAATTTAAGTCGAAAATTGGAATTATTTTAAGGTGTAAAAAAAGAAGCATATGAAACCTGAAATTAAGAAT
>CAKNWT010312795.1:0-17571 GCA_932066315.1 Andricus coriarius | reverse complement strand
TGTCCGGGACGAAACATAAAAAGAAAAATATTGTTTAAAATTAAAATTTAACTTTAATTCTATTTAAAAAAATATAATTATTTTTGTGTTGTTTTTAAATTAATTGTAGAACACAATACGAATCAAACTTATCGACCCTAATGCCAATGAAAAAATCTTCGTTTTTTACACTTATAATACTTGGGTCAATTAAAAACGATATCTTTCAAAAAAACAGCAAAGATGTCATCTAACTATTTTATATATAGTTGAAATTCTGTTTAAAGCCGTGCGTTTTATAAATTTCTTCAAAATTCTAATTCTTTTAAGTTTCAATGAGGTATGTCATGATTTGAATCCACACAAATGATGTTTAATGATAACATAAAATTCAGTATACAATTTGATTTAAAAATGACAAAACAAATTTTAACACATTTTTTAAAACCATTTTTTAAAATGAAATTTTTGATACAAGGAATATTTAAAAAGGGGTTCTTTAAAAGGTGTTTTTAATTAATTTTTCAACCATAATGTTTTTGAAACTTTGTATTCTGTCAATTTTTTTCATCAAATGTTCTTCGCTTAATAATTTTATTATAGAATTTTCGAATAATTATGTAACTACAATGCGTTTGATAATTTCGGACTCTGACTAACAGCGTGATGTTAAGGAAAAAAATGTTTATCTTCACAGAAATAATTTCTAATGATAATAGAAAATTTTAATTTATAAAAAGTAAAAAATGCTATATATATCTTGTACACAAAAAATTGTTTTAAAAAATGTTCTCATCAAATCTGAGTAGCTAAATAATATTTTTTGAATAATTCTTGATCTACAATGGTATTGACAATTTTGTATTATTTTACCACAGTATAACTGTTTTTAATCAAATGTACGTTGCTATAAAATTTGTTTAAAAAAAAGTTCAAAAATAATTTAACTACAATGTTCTTAATATATTTCTATTTTTACTATACAGCCAGTCCGAACTCCGAAGGGTAAGGTTAGAATCGTTAAATCTATTAAAAATTGAGGAATAACGTCAATAGCTGCCAACAGATCTTTTAACGTCAATTATATTAGATATTATCATAATTTCAATTTACCTGAATCTAAAGCCAACAACAAACATTAACATTCCCTACGAAATTTTATGCTGTATTAAAAAAAAAACTTTTTTGAATTTTTAAAAGCACTACCTATTTCATTTACTGTTTCTCTTCAATGAATTAAATTATGCACGGTACTTCCAAATATTATATTGAATAAAAATAAAAATTGCAATCCTATATCATTAAGCATTAAGTGTCACAAACGGAGGAATTTGTTTGCATGTGTTGGGAACCCTAAAAGGAATGTTTTTAGGATGGGAGACAATCGAGATAATGGTCTTTTTTACCGAGGAACTATTTGAAAAAGTTATGTGAACTTATGTTATACTTGCTAAGCAAGAGTGGAAAATATGAATCAAATTTTCGTGAAAAAATTGAAAAAAAAAAATTTTTTTTGTGAAGGAGCTAAAAGTATTCCCGCAGCTAATTGAGGAATAACGTCAACAGCTCTATTAACGTCAATTATATTAGATATTATCATAATGTCAATTCACCTGAACCTAAAACCAATAACAAATATCAACATTATCTACAAAATTTTATGATGTATTTAAAAAAAGAATAGTATTTTAATAAGCACTATCCATTTAATTTACTGTCTCTTTTTAATCACTTAAATTATGCACTCAACTTACAAATTTTAGATTCAATCCAAATAAAAATTGCAATCTTAGTCAGATTTTTTGGTTGACAAGTAAGGGTTACAGCAACAATCTTAAGGTTCTCTACAATAAGATAGAGGGGACATACAATTCCGAAAAATTTTACTACATAATTTTGGAAGTGTTAATGAAAAGAAAACTCTATTTTTAACTCCCGGCTTTTCTACATTTTTATTCTCAGCACGATATTTCTTTACAAATCCATTTTTCTCTTCGATTACTAAAATAATTCGTTATTCGTCAAGCTTTCATTTGGCAATCTTTCAAGATATCGGAATATTCTGGGATTCTTCAGTGACAAGATATTTTGAAATAAAACAATTTTTTGTTATTATTATTACTGGATTATATGGATTCCTTCTTTCATTTCTTAGTTTAAAAGTTTGATACATTCTACTTTTTATTGAGAAATTTTAATTAATACTATGAGATTTTGAAGAAATATCACACTACATTTTTAATTTATTATGTACATATTTGAGCCCTCTCCTTTAATAAATAAATGTCTTTTTCTAAAAGATTTCAGCGCCCTTGTTTCGAAAAGTTGAATTTTTCAGAAAAATAAATCATTCTGTAGTCTAATAAAGAGTTAATTCTACTCTCTGAATCCGAATTAGTAAGAATTTACTAATTCAGATGTAGAGAATCTAAAATATTTTAATGTTCATAATAAAAAGGCAGGAGCCAAAAAAGCTAGGTCAGGATTTTCAATTCACTTTCAATAGAATCCAGCATTCTTATACAGATTTTACTTACTCAAGCCTAATCTTTATTAGCAAAAGGACTGAAAGTTTCGAATTTCTCGCGATGACTCGCTACCGCCGGATCATTTCGAACGCTTCTGTTTCAACCTCATTTTTCAGAGCCAAAAACTGTAGACTCTGTAAATCAAATATTGAGACGAATTTGGAGGCACTAAACTACCCTATATTTAAATCTGACAAATTTATTCTAAATTGAGCTATATATTAAATAAGTGTACTCTCTTGTTTAGAGTGTAAATAAATAACAGATCTGGACTATAATCTGCAGGTAAGAAAATGCAGGATAAAAAACATCTTAATCGTACTGTTTAACATAATAAATTCAGACATTGTAATTTAAGAAATTCCTTCTAAAATTGATTATAGTTCGTAGGATAAAGACATAATGCTTGTCTTTTATTCTAAATTAAAATTTCAGTTGTCCTTGATTTTGAACTCGATTACTAGATAATCTGGAATCTCGAAAATCCGGTCACCTTCAAACCAACCGGGACAATGACTTGTTTGACGAGAGAGTTAGGAATACAGAAGAAATATATCATTTATGAAGTGTCATAATCTACGTTTCTACCTGCCAACGAGAACCAGTGATTGATTGTTTTGCGATAGGCGCTAATCTGATCAGCTCGGTCAGGTAGTTAAACATTGAAATAGAAACCCCTAGAAGCCTAGCGCCCTAGAGGTCTAAACTCTAAACTTTACAATTTATATTCTGAAACTAGAGAATGATATTCCGAAAGAAAATCAGAGAGATCCCAATTTTAAATAATCAAAACAGAACTGACAGTTCAAACATTTTCGTCCAAAGATTCATTTAGATATGTTGAACAAGTTTTGCATAGGAAGATTGAAGAAAGGAGCAATTTTGAACGTGGAAAGAGACAAAGGAAAAAGCAGATCAGCTGTTCTCAGGTGACGTTTACGCACCTTTATTCGCACAAGAATTTCAACCAGGATGTAGTCACGACGCTTTAAAATGATTGCAATGTAACCAACGTTCCTTTTAAGTGTCCCTTCAAGACTCTTGTCCGGCGACGACCTTGTAATCTCTATAAGAGGTATATGCCTCGCGATCTCTTCGGACATGAAATTCAAGATAACGGCCACTATCTCCTACATTGTGTATAAACCAAATTTATACTGGATCATTAAATATCAAACTAAAAAAGGATGATCATTTTCAGGCATTTCTAGTGCCAGAACTCTTAGTGAAGAACGGGCAGAAGAGAATACTGACATTTGAGTCAGTGGATTTAAATTCTAGCACTGCCAATTTGCCAATCTTCAAGCTTTGTTTACATTAAACAGATATTTTGTTCATATAGTGAAAATTGTATTTAATGGAATGGAGTATAGGTGAACAATATCGAGAAAAGCATTTTAAAGGTGAAATTTTCTTAGATTGCGAGAAATTGTTTTTAGTTTAGGTATAAAATTTATTTAATTTCCAAATGTATTGTCCACTAACGAAGATTTTTGTTACAAACAGAATATCAAGGAGCTGGTATTTTATGGGGTTTTCTTTCAATTACTTCAGTAATGGTTCATGAAATATTTAAACTATATCCAATAAAAAACATATTTGGAAATTACAATACTTGTATTGTAATTACACAATAAATGTATTGCAATTTGACTTAACATTACTGTGCTTGCAATTTCACACTAACGTGAAATACACAGTGTGTATTGTTAAGTGTTGCAAAATCAGAAATATTTTTAACAGTGCACTTCTATACTGTTTATTCATCTGTCAATTTTTCTGTTCAAGTCATTAAAAATCTCAAGTAGGTTATAAAATTTAGATATTAATAGGCAGTCGTCAAAATTACAATTCTAAAAATTGAGTGAACAATAGCCGTACTTCACCAAAAAAATACTGTGTTTCTGCCGCCTTGTAAAATCCAGCTATATCCCGAAAATAAAATTCAATTGTTTTAAACACCAATGTGTAAAATTTCACAATCCAATGAGGTGTTTACCAACATTTTTCAAGAGTCCATAAGCTTTAAACTGTGAGGATTTTCAAAAACTTTGAAGCTATATCTTTGAAGTTTCAAGCAAAAAAATTAGATTATCTTTACCCTAATGCACAAAAAAAATCCACGTGCTTATTGGTAAAATATCCTAATATTTGAAAAATGAGATAGTCATATAATCCAAATATTATCTAAATAAACTTTCTAACACCACCTTTCAACATATTAATCTCGAGAATGAAGCCCAATCGTCTTGAACAACAAGATATAAAAGATAATAAGGCCTTCGACCAAAACACAAAGATCTGCGCGTTGGGCGGCGATGGTAAAAGCTAAAAATTAATAAATAAAATAAAGACTCACCCTGTCGTACTGATGAGTTGCTGCTGTAGCCGAGAAGGGTTGGAAGGGCGCGGGCCTCGCCGGGCTATGATGGGCCGCATGTGGATTACCATGTGAATGGGGGTGTGGGGCCGCATGGGGATGGGTCGGGGGTGGCGGTGGCCTCTGATAGAGGTAAGGATAATATTGATACATAACCTCGGAACAGCTCATCACCCCCCCCGGGCCCGGCACCCCAGAGCCGGCCTGCCGACTTGTGTACCCGAACGTTGCACCACCCACGAAAGCACCCTTTATTTCTTCCACACTCGTAATCTTTGCGAATCCTTAACTTCCTCTTCGAAGCTTACCGATTCTGGTCGAACAATCACTCTCTTCTAACTGATAATCTCAATGCATTATATCCAATGATCCAATAGAAATCACCATTCAAAACACCCTACAAACAGCACTTTCTGGCCAAGCACGTCGAATTCTTCACACACTTAAATAACCATTAGATCAGTTGAACTATTTGGAAATAAAACTGAAGACCACAGATTTCGGAGATTTTTAAACAAGCCGTAAACAATAAAAAAGTATTTCAGTTGTTAAAGCCAAATTATACTCTTGTTAGCAAGAGACCAGTGCGTTTTGATGATCAAGAATTGGTCTGTTCTAAGATCATCAGAAGTTGAAATCAACACTATTTTCACTTAGAATTGATATCTTCTAGATAAAAAGTTTCTCTTCAGTTTGTCTGTTGATTTAACAATCCTATTCCTTAGATGAATCAATTCAGCCTAAACGAATTGTAAACACGACATTGTGGGAGGACCAGAGTTTTCATTGTCTCCACTGATTGTCTGCACCTCCTCTACTGACTGTATACACTGTCTTCACTATCTTCACTAAACCGAGTTAGAAATGATATCACTCAACAATCACTTCACCAGAACCTTGTTACCACGTGGCGTAGATATCTTTCCTCTCTCCAGGTGCATCAAATACTAAAGTTTAAACAAGATTTCCCGATGAAGAGCTAGCCACTCTCTTCCCCTTCCCCGAGAAAGTTTTGAAGATATATTCCTGTGATAAAATACTCTTGGCACCCGAAACTAATTGGTGGAACCCCAAACCTGCAGTGATGTGTCTCTGGTGGGCAAACACAGACTGAACCCCAACTCCGTGTCACCCTATTCGGATGGTGTGGGTAGTGGGGTCTTTTTCTAGCTGAGTCTCGCTCACTCCTGGTGTCTCAGTCTTTTAGTTGGCTGACTGGTATCCTGACGAAGGTTGGGTTTGTCGGATCACTTCAGGGCTTTTGAGGGAACGCCTCCTGGTTGTGCCAGAGTAAGCCAATCGGCTGCCAGGAACTCGGCATCCAATGAGGCGACGGTGCCACTCCTACGCCACCGAGCCTGTATTGATCCCACAATGAACCCGACTTGCTGGTCGCCTCTGCCTCTACCGTGGTATTAAGAAGTTCTTGCTCGGGTTAAACCATCCCACCTTTCAAACACCCACTCACCGAACCCATCCGGCCCTCTAGTCGCCGACACCAGTCTACCCACCTACGGAGAGACTCTTCCCTACCCCATGGATGCTCAGTGCTCACCCAGTCACCCAACCCCGAGATGCAGACCGAGCACATAATGAGTCTTAATTAACAGTTTCGCCGTGTTTCGAGAAACTTAATTTTCGAAGGCAGTGCTTCTGAGCGGCTTTGCCTCGGGAGAGAGGAATTTATCGAGCTTTTTTTGGGGAAAATCGCTGGGAAGGAAGAGTTTGGTCATACTTTTTACGTGCGGTGTAATGAGGTGTTTAAGATGATCCTGTCTGACTTATTTTCCGGGCGAATGATGAGATGAGGTGAAATGGGTATAGAGAGATAGACCTTGCGACTGAACGATGACGATCTGATTGGAGAATTCTCTGGAATTTTTTGCAACTTCTGAAGAAATAAAAAGGAAAGCATGTTTTAGTTGGGTTTATTTGATCTTTTAAAAATGAAACCAGCTCTAGATTAAAGTTCAAAATCAATGAAATTTTAACAATATTCTTATGTGGAATGAAAGTATATCTTCCACAAAGAGAATGATCCTCTGTTAAAAATATGACGTTGTACATTGCCCCAACAGAAGATTAAAATATAGATCTATGCAATAAAAATAATTTTAAACTATGTTGCATAACAATGGTATATTGACACTATTGATGTATCTTACAAGCAGGTTGAAATTTAAGAAAATTTAGATCAAACCAGAACAAAATCAGAGTCTTTGTTGATTTTTGAAACCTTTTTAGGGACTTTGGCAAACAATTGATAGTGACATATATTGTGGGGGTTCACTTCTAACCTTCACATCTGGAAAATAGAAAAATCCTTAAATGTTGGCAAGGACCCTTAAAATATTTTGATATCTACTCTTTTAAAAATGATAAACACCAATCTTTTAGGAAATAAAACGTAAAAAACAGTTGGTTAATTTGACTAAAATAGAACAGTTTTTTTAAATTATGAGAATAGCAGTTATATAAGCAAAATATTTTTAGATTAAAATTTATGTACAAATTTCGGGACGACTTTTACGGCCCTCTTGCGGTACTATGTATTATTATACTGCGAGTGTAATATTACATAAAGTTTTAATAATAAATGTTGTAATAGGAATAATATGCATACATATATACATATATGTATATGTATAATGTATATACAGGGTGTTTTTTTTTAACTTGAGACATCGAAATATTTTAAAATCATACGCATTCTAAGAAAAAAATATCCGTAATAAAAACTTTTTATTTTCGAGGGGAAAAAGCGACTTTGAACCAAATTTACCCCACCCCACCCCCCAGAAGATATTGGGGGGTGGGTTTTTTTTCTTTTCGCAAATCGAACAAAATTTTTCGAATAAAACTTACGTATTTCATGAAGGAGAATCTGAACCCGTGCAGAAATATAAACGTGGGCCTGGTAAGGCACTGACCACTTTTCCATACTTCTGACGTGGCCCTGGTCGGGTAAACTGGCAAGGGCCATACATGGCGTGTAACGCTTTTGCCGTTTGCAGATCTTTGCCCCACTTAGGGAAAACTTGTCAGGGCCTGTCCAGTTTTTCTGATCTATGCCCTACTTTTTAAAATTATAATAATAATAAACGAAAACTTCCCCTATGAAAGAAAATTTATTTTATTTAGTATAATGCTACTGAAAATACATATTAGATTATAATTGTTCAGTCTGTGATGCTACAAATGAACCCCTTTTAAAGACCAACAATATTTTAGTAATTCGTTTAAATTGTAACATTTTAAATTATGGAAAAACCTGATCACAAAAAGAACATTCGCTTTTTATCAAATTTAATCTGTTTCAAAAAATATTCATTAGTTTGAAATTAACAAGTTTGTTATTCACTTAAATATACATCTGTAATAATCGAATATGAAATTGACCATCAGTACTTCAAAAATCAGCTGAAAGCAAAATTGTCAAATTAAGTTTACAATATTATCTCACAACTGCTTCCTACTAATTATTTTTCAAATATTTATCTTCCAAATATTTAGATTAATTTACCTAATGTGAAATTATCAGAATCAGCTGTCACATCACTTTCACTGAACGAATTTCGATGAAGATCTTGTCTTGCAAGATGTTTCTTAAAACTTATTGAACCTAAGTCTAGATTTTTGTTTCTTTTCTTATCCATTACTTGTCAGCCATCAGCGTACAGATGTGTAGCATAACAAGAGTATCTCTCGTGAATTCCCGACTTGGGGCAAGCCTCCGCAAAACTCCACAAACAAATTTTTTTACATATTCATATGTGGGAGTCATTTTATTATTTTTAATTCGGAACAACAACAGTGTGTTTATAATTACTGACATATATTTATATTTCAATGCCCCATTTGTGCCCTATCATGATTTAATTATTTTTATTGAAAATAGAAAAACTGGTGTGGGCCTTGTCAGCACCACTTTTTAAATGGGGCAAAATAGGGCAATTTCTAGACGGGAATCTGTGATAAAAAATTGGGGTTCCCATTTGAAAATACAAGACCCCCCTCCTCGGGGGGGGGGGGGTATTTGTTTAAAGTCGCTTTTCCCCCTCGAAAATAAAAAAGTTTTTATTTCGGATATTTTTTCATAGGATGCGTATTTCTTGAGATATTTTGATGTCTCAAGTTAAAAAAAAACACCCTTATATTAGGGTGGTCCCAAAAAATTATTATTCTGATTTTTTAAAGTCTCACCCCCTCACTTGATGTCCTTTGGTGAAAAAAATTTAGAGCACGGCCTTTAAAGTACCCCAAAGTGTTAAAAATTCAGTAAATCCTGGAATTTTGAAAAGAATCGTAAAAACTTTACAACGATGATGTAAAATTACCATGTGAGCAGTACCGCCCTATTTGTCCCCATTTCAATTACACTCAGAAAAAAACTTATCTTGAACTAAAGAAATCGTTTCTTTACCATAGTTTTTTTCAACTGACCCAAAAATACATTTAAAATAAAAAAACATTTATTTGATCTTAAAAAATGATGTAGTTCGTATTTTTTGGTTTAAAGAAATCATTTCTGTAATAGGTTTTCTTTAATTTAAATAAATATTTGTTTGATTCAAAGAAATTTCAGACGGAAATGAAAAAAGTAATATATTTGAGTTCAGTACTTTAAATCAAAGAAACTATTTCTTTAAATCAAAGAAATTATTTTAACACTCGAAACCGCTACTTAGCTATACGCCTGCGACATGTGATTCAGGGACGCTCCTGTACGTTTGGTTTATTTTTATCAGTTAAAAGTGGTAATTATGAATAAGAAAACCTGTGACGTGTTGACGAATTGGGGATTCGCCGATAAAATCCCACAATTTTATTTCAGTATTATTTCCTCTATTTTACTGTGATATAGTTACATATATGGTGATTCCTAACCTCATTTCCACAACATCGAACAATGCCGGTCATATCTGAATATTTTATTGCTTTAAGTATCGACAACAAATTTGTGTTATGAGATTAATTTTTTGATTAAAACAAGTGTAATAAATAATATTTTAATTATTTATTACACTATTTATTAATATATTTGCTCAAGATACATAATAAATTATTACTTTGATTTCAAAAAATTGTTTTGTTATCCCGATAAAATATTTCTTTAAATCAAAGAAATATTTAGGTTCAATGAATTAAATTTTTCTTTAAATTCAACAAAAAATTACATTGAAACAATACCCATTTCTTTAAATTAAAGAAATATTTTCGTAAAATGGAAGAACATTTTTCATTCAAACAGTAAAATATTCTGTTGAACCGCAAAAAGAAAGGCGACCAAAACATTTCTTTGATTTAAAGAAAAATTTGTTTGACTGAGAGCCAATACATATTTTTCTTTAATTCAAAGAAATTTTCTTTCAGTAAAACAAACTTTTTTCTGAGTGTAGGGCAGTAGTCAGAATCTCACTAGAACAACTGGACCAGTAAGTTCTAGTCAGGACCCTTCAGGGCACTGCTAAGATTTTTTATTCCTTATGACCAGAAAAACCCTGTGTGCGTCTAGTTAGGCCCCAATCTTGTGTTTGAGTCAGGCTGTAGTTGGTTCCTCATTTAGATATAAGAACCAAAAAATTCTAGTCAGGCACTGGTCGGGCCTTAGTCAGCATACCCCAGATCAACTTTCTGAAGATGGCGCTGCGGTATATACGATGCAGTGCCATCTTCAGAAGTTGTTTGTATGCACTAAATTATGCTTTAGTAAACAGGCGAATGGCTGCCCCAACAACATGTGACAGCAAACTGAATTTTATTTTCATCGGAAGCATCCGAGTGTTTAACACTTATAAACACGTGTTTTTAATGAAAATAACACAACCTTAATTTGTATAAAATAAAGTTCAAGCAGTAGTTTTAATAAATTATATTTATTATATGTACTGAATAAGGTTTGTGAATATAACCAAAAAAAAATTGGGTCATTTATTTTTTCAACTTTCACAATAACTTTACTTTGTTTAAGATAAAGACAAAATTGTTTTTAATACGTGAAATATAAGGAAAACAGTTAAATTGGTGCTGTGTATGTGAAACCCAGTGAAAAATAATGAAAATAATCATTTGTCATAGAAGAGTGCAAATCATTGATCTGAAATTGGTGTGTATTTAAATATTCTGATTCATTTTGTTGTTGAAAAATCGTTTGTCACATATATTTATATCATAGCTGAATGATGAACGTACCGGAAAACAGAGAGGGTCTAGACGTGCGATTGAAGGGTATTCGCGTAAGGACCTTGTTAGAAGTTCTAGGTAGAGCCTGGCTAAAACAGCGTTACAGAACTAGTCTGGCCCTCTCTATTTTTCCTGATCAGCGCCCGATCAGAAATATGGAAAACTAGCCGGGGCCCTTCCCAATACCGATCGCAATTTCTACATGGGTAATCTGTAAGTATCTTTTCTGAATTTTATGAAAGTAACATGAAAATTTTAGTGTCAAATTATATAAAAAATTTTATTATATAAATATGAAAAATATGACCCTTCAAATGAACATTTTTTCACTTTTCACCTATAATAATCCAAAACAAATTACATTTTCTTTCTTTAAAATTGATTATTAAAACTATTTAATATAAATTTCTTTATATTGAGAGGAAAAGTTTTAAAGCAGGAAAATGTAATTTTTTATGGATTATTAACGGTGAAAAGGGGGAACAGACACTTAAAAATTACTTTTTAGTGTATTTAGGGGCGAGTTTTGGCGAATTTGGGGGTAAATTAAATCTTCAAACAATTTTTTCAGGCTTCATACTTGCACATTAGGGTGACCAGAAAAAAACACTTTTGGATTTCTTAGGAGCGAAAGGCAAATAACGGTAGTTTATGCGATTGTAGAAGCCAGTTTTTTTTTTTTTAATTTTAAACAATATTTAGAGGTGCCCCATCGTCTTTGAAGTTCTTATGTAATTAACATGGGCAAAACCAACTTTTTTTTCATTTAAGATTTTAACCACGAAGTTATACACTTTTTAATTTAAACTTTTAATATGTTGTTCTTCAGGTCCTCAGAATCCACATAAAACCATTTTTTCAATGAAAATTTCATAAATAATATTAATTGCGTTTGCTTGAAAAGTGTAATTTTCACTGTTTTCTACTGTTTTCAAAGCCTAATAACGGCCCTAATAATTTATATCTTTTAATGAAATTTTAAGAATATTTTCCTCGAAGGTTGAAGATCACATTTTCTGAAAAAGCAGATTAGGAAAAATATAAATAAGCCTGCAATAATGAAAACAAATCTGAGTAAATTTTTGAAATGTGACAGTTTTCGGGGCGGAGCGCTCATCAGCTCGGCCATAAAAATCGATCACAGTGGGTCTTGACACCATAAACTCATAAAGCAGACCCTTTCACGGCAAAGCGTTCTGTAGTTATATTTCCTTTTTTCCGAAAAGTGAGTAATAATAATTCAAGGGACCCTAACTATACCTGTTATAAAGTCACACCGATGAAAAGAGCTGAGATTGCACTTTTACGATCGACCCTTCACTTACCGAAATTCTCAGCTTTTGCAATGACAAACTTCAAAGACGATGGGGCACCTCTAAATATTGTTTAAAATTTAAAAAAAAAAACCTGGCTTCTACAATCGCATAAACTACCGATATTTGCCTTTCGCTCCTAAGAAAACCAAAAGTGTTTTTTTCTGGTCACCCTATTGCACATGGTAGTTTTGCATCATCGTTGTAAAGTTTTTACGATTCTTTTTAAAATTCAAGGACTTATTGAATTTTTAACGCTTTGGGGTAGTTTAAAAGCGTAAAAACAATTGACAGCAGGTGACGTTTCGTGCCAAAAGTCCGAGGGAAAGATACCTCGTGTACCTAGTGGTACAATTCACACTACCAAGACTAATTTTTGTTGCAGGGATATGGTACCCTGAAATTAGCGTTCGATTCACACTTTGCTTTTTCTGTGAGCAAAGAAGTCAAAATGAGCGGTGAATTGGCTAAAAATTTGGTTTTTCTTGAAAAAATAAGCTTCATGATATAAGGAATGAAGTCCAAACAAAAATTAGTGAAAATATTATATTTTCTCATATTTTTTCTTAAAAGGAATCCGCAGACACGACCCCTCGTGAACAATCGTGGACTTCTGACATCCACCCCCCCCCCTCCCCCCTGCCATAACTGCCTACGTGGAATATGGCTGGCCCCATATATAGAACAGAATGCCCGAGTCGAAATTTAGGCCCTCACAGAAAAAACGAAAGATAAAGTTTACATCGATTCCAGGCGAAAGATTTGCTGCAACAAAAAATAACCTTGCCGGTTAAACTTTACACGAATCAAAGATATTTTTCCATTTTTAACCTAGCCTGGATAATCTTTCGCCTCATTATCGCTCCATTTTTATTCTAAAAGACACTCTCGTGACTTTTAGACGCCAGCGCTATCTACCGTCTTTTAACTTAATTAAATTGGAGCAGAAATGGAATTCCCGGCTGTGAGAATTATTCTCCTAACCTCGCTTAAACTTTCACCGAAATACATTCAATTTTTAACGGTTCCAAAATGTACCTGCAACACATTTTAACTATTGAATTTTCTAAGTCTTATTATTTTCAAATTAATATTGAAGTAAGCGAATAGTTGTTTCCAATCTGGTGTCCTGATTTATATCTCGAATCCACTCATACTTTTTCGTTTTCCCATTGCTGCTAAGGGCGCAGCAGACGACAGCTTTTATTCTTGAATTGGTAGCTTCTAAATATTCAAAGCAGGGCCTGTAGGTTCAAATGGAGTCAAAGTAGGCTCTAATGTTTCATTCTCTAGGAGTAAATACCTTAAAGTGGGGGCTATAAGTTTAAATAGCGTCAAAGCAGGGTCTAAATTTCGACTTGGGTGGCTCTAATCTAGTATTAATTAATAGATAATTTTAAATATGTTAGCAAGGTTTAATGGATATGCGTAATAAAGTAGGATTCTCATGATTGTAAAATAATTTTTCCTGCAAGGATGATAAATATTACATTTATAAATTTTATGGCTTAAATTATCCTAATTTTGCCCTGTAAAGTAGTAACATACTTTCTGTTCAGCCTTTCTAAATTTTCGAAATCCTCACTACGCAACTGAGCAAGAAACTTTCAATACTTTGCATAAATGAATTTGTATACAAGCACAAAAAGTTTTCATCGAAAGGAAACTTTATTCTACTCGGTACTAAATAATTTTTGGACATAAGTAAAGAATGTAAGCATTTATTTGACAAAGAAATTATACAATTTTTTATATATATATATGGTTGAAATATGTATTTCTAAATGGGGAGGACCATTTCACTTTTTTATTACGGCGAATATTATTATGTTAAAAGTCTCTCAATTATATCATTATTTAGCTTTAATGTAGTTTAGAATAGCCTCAAGTAATATATAGTAAAATGCCAATTAAAACATAGGACCCCGAACAAAATGTATGTAAATGAAGGGGTTTCAATCAAAGTTTGGTCAAGTTAATTGGTTCTCTGACCAAGTGATATATGCTTATCAAAAGTCTTAATGAGACAATTTCATTGACACAATTGAGACAATTTTTTCAAAATAACATAAAAAAACAAGTAATATTTCAAACTAAAAAGCTTATATAAGACTTTAGTATATTCGTAAATCTTTTATTCATATACCAGAATAATATATATCAGATTATTTTGAAAAAATTCAAAGTTGCAAGGCATTCCCGGATAAAAATATTTGATCTTAATTTTGTCTTAGGTAAACACTAATCCAAGACAATATAAAATTATTCGGTATGTTTAGCTCGTGGGACGGAACCAGACTATTTTTTATGTCTTAGGGCGAATATTTTCGACTTGGCGAAAATATTTTTTTATAATTTTTTTTTTTTATAATTTATTTTTTTATAAATATAAAAATATTCTTTAAATTTTGCAGAATGTTTATATTATTTATCTTCATGGCCAACGGCCATACCACGCTGGAAGCACCAGTTCCCGTTAGATCACTGAAGTTAAACAGTGTTGGGCGCGGTTAGTACTTGGATGGGTGACCGTCTGATACTACTGCGTTGCTGTTGGCGATCGTGGGTGTGGTGAGCCCATTTACT
This sequence comes from Andricus coriarius, assembly GCA_932066315.1. NCBI lineage: Eukaryota > Metazoa > Arthropoda > Insecta > Hymenoptera > Cynipidae > Andricus > Andricus coriarius. Next base: position 2,602 of record CAKNWT010312795.1, on the reverse strand, counting down.
ACAAATCCACCTAAAAAACACTACCCGAACCGGGTAGTGTCACGCTTACCCCTAGAGGCTCGCCGAAAGGGAAATAGCTTAATGATATACATACATGGTATTTATTTTTTATGTATCAATAGGTTTGTTTATCTGCAATAATTATGTTCTTTGGATATCAAATCTAAAACTGTTGTCCATTTTTCCTATCACCAATAGTTCACTAGATACTCTGTTGTTGAGACCGACAGGTTCCGAATTTTTTAATTTAAAAATCAGTCATTACAAACTTACAAGTCTTATCGGTTGTAAAATGTTATTACTTAGCGTATGTCAACTGTTTGGGCCCAACCACGAAGGAATAGTAAGGAGTGGTATCCCTGTAAGAGGGGAGTGGGACGAACAACGTCCAAGAATTCCTTAATGCTTGCCACGGCTGAAAACTTCGTGTCGAAATCACGCACATGCGCACTGGCGGTTGCCATGTCAACGATGTCAACACGCGTCGAAAGTTTTGAACTTGTATTTTGAAAATTTCTTCACTGAAATTAAATGTATTCCTTACTTACGTAATCCATAAATCATTATAATAATTTTATTGTAGTACTTACACTTTCTAGATCCTTTTCATATTTTAGATGCCATTTTCCTTCTCGTTTTTAATTCAGGAACGTGATATACACCTAACAAAATAAAAACACAAACGAACATAACCTACGTATGCATCGAGATGTCAAAATATCACAGAAAAAACTAAAGTTAAATTTTGTTGCATGTAAAATTTTCCGCTGATAAAGATTACATGCTATTTGGCGAAAGATTATCCTAGGATGGAATAAAAGCTGTCGTCTGCTACGCCCTAGGCAGCAATGGGAAAACGAAAAAGTATGAGTGGATTCGAGATATAAATCAAGACACCAGATTTGAAACAACTATTCGCTTACTTCAATATTAATTTGAAAATAATAAGACTTAAAAAATTCAATAGTTAAAATATGTTGCAGGTACATTTTGGAACGGTTAAAAATTGAATGTATTTCGGTGAAAGTTTAAGCGAGGTTAGGAGAATAATTCTGACAGCCGGGAATCCCATTTCTGCTCCAATTTAATTAAGTTAAAAGACGGTAGATAGCGCTGGCGTCCTGATTCTCGTGACTTTTCGAATAAAAATGGAGCGATAATGAGGCGAAAGATTATCCAGGCTAGGTTAAAAATGGAAAATTATCTTCGATTCCTGTAAAGTTTAACTGGCAAGGTTATTTTTTGTTGCGGCGAATCTTTCGCCTGGAATCGATGTAAACTTTATCTTTAGTTTTTTCTGTGATAACACATAGGAGTGGGTAAAACACGTGACTGCGAAAACAGCTCTGCGCATGTGCGCGGCACGGACACGAAATTTTCAGCCGTGGCAAATATTAACGAATTCTTGGACGTCACTCGTCCCACCTCTGCTCACCAAACACATAGGATGATACCACTCCTTACTATTCCTTCGTGGGCCCAACCTATCTGAAAGTGGCAGGCCCTGCCGGTAGTAATAAAACCAATTCATAAATGATCCTTTACGGGATTTTAGGAAACAAAAATCGTTCTCAAAATCAAACTTTAAATTTAAGGAAAAAAGTAACTTTCGAGATACATCTGACTGTTAAAATGAAGCATGATAAGTTGGATTGGAAAATGTTATAGTTTCCGAGAAAATGGAGGGGAATTTTTATTTATTTCGCTTATAGTGCACGCTTTTTCAACTTTTGAGAGTGATTAAAAATCCCATTATTATATTTTTAACTTCTTCCCGAGATACTACAGTGCTGAGTTAAGTCATGAAAAATTTGATAGAAAAAAGTCAGCCAGTTCGCAGAAAATTAAGAGGAAATTTTGTTTTCGAACAAGGCGCATTTTTCCTAAATTAGAAGGCCATATAAAATCTAATTTTAAATTAAGAGAGGAAAAATGAGTATATGATTGTAGCTGTTGAATTGAAAAAAATGAAAAAAAAATTTTTAACCGACAAAATTGGTTTAAAAATTTAAAACTAATTAGAAAAAATGACAATACAAACAGAACATTTTGTTTCAATGATGAATTAAAATTTATCTGATTTTTTGACCCCATAATCCAATTTTCAAAAAACAACCCTTGATTCTTTTTGGAACATCACCATCATGAACATTCAAACAACACAAAAATAAGTTTCTCTTGAATCAAAGTTTCTTTCACAAACAATTGGTAAATTTTTATCAAATAGTAGACTGGGACAAAACCGACCGCCGGGTCGAAAGCCACTTTGCAAGTAACATTGGTATTCCCTCATCATTTTAATTCTTCTTTGAGTGTATTTTATTAGAAAAATTATGCTACACTCTCTAAATTTCAATTAGTAAAATACAGTTAAATTCTACTAATTGCTGTATCTAGAATTGAGTCACTGAAAATTAGTAGAATTTTATTGATTGGATTAGTAAAACGAAAATTACTAATTGATCAGTTATAGTTGGATTGAAAAAATCAGTTATTTTTAAGAGGTTATGTTCCAAATATATTTGCGCACCATTTTTAAATGTGAAATTGTTTAATGTTTAAAAGTTGTTCGCACATATAATAATTTCTGATTCACTTATTA